>QDHC01004249.1:385267-396087 GCA_013186455.1 Papilio dardanus tibullus | reverse complement strand
TACCATATTATTTGGTCATTTGATTAAATTCTGTCTAGACGAAATCTCCATCTTGCGGAGACATATTTGTTGCGTTAAGGGTTTACATTCTATTAAGATGTAATATAGGAAAGCAAAATCCGCAATAGAGATAATACAAATTTCTTCTAGTAGTTAGGAAGTAAATATTCGACCATGCTACTTCTTTACTAAGTTATAAAGGCTCGTAGACGAATTGCCTATCGACACGATATGTGCATTTAGTTCACGTGCAGCGTTTGAGATGCACTTTGTTTTACTAAACTCATTTGTTTCTAACAAAAAAGCCTATACCACGATAAAAACGGTCCGTTATTATCACGAACTCGGTCTAATGAAGCCGTAGCTTAAAGCTAAATTGATTCAATCCGTTAAATTGTAACCCTAGGGTTAATTTAGACCGATGGCACGCAAAAAACGGCCATATGCCGAAGCACAATCTCCGTTTTTTCCCGCGAACTCGAAGGTGAAGAAAAAGGAATAAAGTTTATATCTATATTTTAATTAAAAATAAAATAGGTATATAATAAAAATTTAATCGAATGTTTGTCAGTACTTCCTTCGTTGTCGACGGGAGTGGTCGCATCTGGAACATCGGGAGTATCTTCTTTGTCGTCTATAATTTTTTTTTCGCGGTATCCTTTCTGTTTGGACAGTACGTTTATTATACATGATTAGTCCACGGCTTCTCATTCCCCTACGTACTCTCGACGCTAGTTCCAACGTAATAGGTATAAAACCTTTAGCAAGTTTTGTTAATAAATCTTTAGATTTCGTTTTACATTTACGTAGTAAAATTTGGCGGCTTCCTAACGATTCCTTGGGTAATTTTGCGTTTACTCTACTCGTACTTGCGTGAACAGTTTCTTTGCTCTTAGTTGGTACGATCTCTTCTATCGTATCTACATTTTGTTCCATATTTTGTGTTTCTTCTATTTGTTCGCTTGTATTAGTTTCATCTTCACGAATTTCTTCAACTTGCATATCCTGTTCATTATTGCATTCTATTCCTGGTGCACTTTCTTCCATTAGATTTGATCTTTCGATTCCAATTTTTTAAATATTTAATAAAATACTTTAGCAAAACTGTAAATATTACACAAGTCAAATGTTGATTTCCAGTACTTATCAGTGTCGTTGTCTTTTTATTTTAAAAATAGAACACGTATGGACAGATTATATAGATTTTTGAACTTGAAAAAAATATTTTTCATTCTATAATGGCGCTAGTGAGCACTATACACAAGAAGGACGTCAAAAATATTTTTTACCACAAGAGTGGAGTGATTCCAGTAAGTAGCCAGTCCAGTCCAATAAATCAAAACGCATTAATAGTTAAAAAAATATTTATATTTAAAACTGAAATCTATAAAATTCATACAAAAGTTTACTTATTTATCTACAGCATTGAACTTGTACAACACAAAACAATGTGAACACATGATTTCTCGACACAATAAAATATATGGCACTAAAGGCTAAAAATATACGTTAAAAATGGACATAGATTTTTAACTCACAAAGTCCTATTTTATAAAAAAATACCTTAATATAGATATTGATAAAGTGAAAAGATAAACTATTAGTTAAGTATTTGTTCGAAACAAAAAAAAACTATAAACTTACAAACATTGAAATCACTAAAAAAAATATATATTCAAATATGCGCACACAATAGTAAGAAGCCACTATTTCTAGTAGTAAGTTATCCCTTAATAACCTAGAGTTTTAATTTTGATACCAATCTTTTAAACCGTATGTTCACATTACTATTTTTTTTTATAAGTTGGCTGTACGTATTTTACTGTTGTATAATATTCTTTCCAACGAAATTTGAAAAAAAAAATCACCTTTTTAAATCAGGCTACTAAGGGTTAAAAAATTAAAGCTTTTAAAATCTGTAAATTACATAAATTGTGACGAAATTATTATATTCTTAGTAAACAATTTAAAGTCAATTGCCAAATGCATGAACAAATATTTTTAATACTAAAGCAGTATTAAGCGTAAATAAAGTTGTGATCGACTTCCAATTTCTTCAAGAGCCGAGTCGGTAGTTCGGAAACTATGTTCGAAGGTATTTTATCTGAAAACAATACAAAAATGCTATTATTAATCACTAATATTCTAATTGCAAAACTCTGGATGGATGGATGATTTAAGGTATCCAAAACGGCTCAATGGATCCCAATAACATTTAACACAGATGTAGGTAGTCTGGGAGAACAGACTGCTAACATACCAAGTATTATTTCTAATTCCGCTCGGACGAAGTTGCGGGCAACAACTAGTAATATCAAAATTAGCGCTCGAAACATCTGATGTTGTTAAAGATTTCCTAAACTTACTTTTACCCTTCTTATCTCCTTACCTGACCATTCCTTCTATACCTATCATTACACGTAATTACACATTTGAAAATCTACTATAATACATTCGTGTAATTGTGTACTGACCATTACACCGGTACACGAGGTTTGACCAGATGATGGACTCCTGTGAGAAGCAGAAGACGCCGAGTCGGCCGCCCTTCAGCGTGAAGTCGTACACGTTCCCGGAGTCGGCCACCAGCCGGTTGTTCTCGTAGACCTTCAGACGGATGAGACCGATCTTGGGGCGATGCAGCAGCCGCCAGCGGTACGCGGCCTTCTCGCGCCATCCAACGTTACGAGGATCTTTCCAGAGGAGGGTTACCTGGATTTACATGAGTTTTTTATAACTTTTGATTTAAACAAATGATGGCGTTGAATGTAGAAATGCAATAAAAAAAGGATAATAAAGTTGGTCACAAAATGACTCCGATTTTTTATGTTAATAAGTACCGCTGATCATCAATCAATCATCAATTTTATTATTATTTTCTATACATATAAGGTACACAAGAGATAATTAAGATTTTAAGCACTCCAATAAGTTAGTTGAAGAAAGTCTTTAAATGTATTTCCATAATTTTAGTTATCTTACTTGATCAGGAGTAGACTCTGTATTCCAGAGCGCGTTGCGGAGCGTCTTCCCGGGGCCGGTCTTGGAGTTGACAAGTTTGAGTTGAATGCCGGGCTCCGCCACCGCGCGGAACGGCGTCGTCTGCCAGTACGTCTGAGTGTTCTTCTTCCACATCACCACGTAAAAACGTTTGTTATTCTGATATCTACACCATTCGGAAATCATAAGATTTATTTTTAATAGTATTTTTTGATAAATAAAATTAAAAAAAAATAAGAAATAATGGCTGATAGGGAATTATGGAGTAGTACATACTGTGCCAACCCTCCACAGGCAGAAGGGCAGGATGATAGTGATGGTGATTTTTGCTTAATGAAGGGAAAGGGTATTTTTTAATCAAAAATATTGTCAAACCTGATGCATAAATAAGTGGATAGAAATTAAAAAGCTGAAAATGTCAAAGAAAATTTAAAAAATAGACGATCCACTGCTGTACATTATCATCATCATCACCACATACGTCCCCACTGAGGAGCTCGGAGTCTAATCTAAGGGGGTGATAAGGCCATAGTCAACCACAAACTGATGTACAAAGAGTCCATATTTACTAAAGCATGTGGCGGGTTGTCTTGCTGGGGAACTGTTTTGTCTCAGCAATTAGAAAGAACGTTTTTTTTTTAAATATACTTTTAATTATTTTACTTTTCCAACTCACTGACATAAAGTGTCAAAAAACAATATATTTCTTAAAATTAATCAAACCAAACATCAAAAAGGTTCTATTCTACATCTCTGCTACAAGCAATATTTTCTTCCAAATAAAAAAGGAGACTATACATATTATCGATTCTAAATGGGGTAGTTAATTAAAACTAAAGGTCCATACCCAAATATAAATCCAACATAATCATCATCAATTTGTGTATCAACGAACAATGTTCCTTCAAAATCAACTCCGCCGAAGCTGTGGAAGCCGACAGCGAGACCCGGGTCAGAGTTGAGGGTCTGCAGGATCTCCGCGCCGTCGTTGGCTATCACCCAGTTAGGGTCCTGCTGGGATTCACCCTCGGGGTCTAATCTTACTGTCATGTATTCTCTAGAATATAGAAGTTAATTAACAGTAAGAATAAGTACAAAAGCGACCTGGAAATAAAGTGGATGAGATGATTTTAGTCCAAAATAATCCAACACTTGGGTTGGATTGTTTTCTTTCTTCATCCCAAGAGATCAGAAAGGATCGATAAAAGTAGTAGTCATCGTAAGCGTAATTATCAAAGGCTTTGTAACAAAAATATCTAGAAATCAAATGGATATAATGATAGAATTAATAATATTAACTTACCTGAAATCAGTGCGGAATATTTTCGAGTTATTTGGACAATTATCCAAAGAGTTAGTAATGTTGTCTCCATCGAAATCATTGTCACAAAGGTCACCTATACTGTCACCTAAAACACATTGAAAAAAATGTTTTTTTTTAACAATCCCACCAAGATCACTCTTATACAAAATTTATTTATTTAATTTATTCTGTCTGAAAAGTTTACCACGATAAAGAAGTCGTGGGTAGTTATAAAAATCATAGTTTTATTACCATTACTATCCAATTGATTTGAATTCGGTACAAGGGGACAGTTGTCCTCCAAGTTGGGTATGCCATCACCGTCAATGTCATCATCACAAGCGTCACCCTTGCCATCATTGTCCACGTCCAGCTGGTCGCTGTTGGCTAAGTTAGGACAGTTGTCTAGACCGTCCTGAACACCATCTCTGTGATAATAATATAAAAACTTTTTAGAAAATTAATATCGAACAAAAAGTGACTTCAGAGTTAAATATTCTCAAACAAATTGGACTAAAAAGTAACCTAATAATTTTAGAGGTAACTCTCATAATTCTAGAATTATTGTTAGTCTATGTCATTATCCTTCCCCCCCGGCGTTTTTATCGCGAACTCTGTCTAATGAAGCCGAAGCATTAAAGAATGTTCTAAATCTTACTGGTCACGATCAACATCGCTATCACACGCGTCTCCCACATTGTCTTTATCAGCGTCGTCCTGCGCGGGGTTGCGCACGCGCGGACAGTTGTCACACGCGTCACCTATGTAGTCACCGTCCATGTCCTCCTGTCCCGGGTTGTGGACGCGGGGACAGTTGTCATCCTCATTCATAATACCTTGGGAGATAGTTTATTGAAAATAGACCATATTATGATGTTTTTTGAATTTAATGGGATAAAACAAAAATAAATTTTAAAATATTGTTAACATAGAAGGGGAAATTAAATATAAAAAAAAATTGAAAGCATATTACAATATCGAGAAAAAAGTCTTAGACAAAAAAACAGTATTTTATGTCTACTTGCCTCTAATTATGAAATTACCAAAGGTCGCTTGTGTTATTATGAAATTATCTACACTAAGTGACAATTTTAGTAGTTTAAACTAACTTTGAGTGCATCTTACCATCATTGTCCATATCAGTATCACAAAGGTCACCGATTCCATCACGATCTGCGTCCTCTTGTCCCGGGTTGTACCGTAGAGGACAGTTGTCACACGCGTCACCTATCTTGTCATTTCTGTCTTCATCTCTGTCCTGTTGATCCGGATTTGCTACCAGTGGACAATTGTCCTAAAAAGTAAAGGATAACATAATTTAAAATTAAATTTAATTCGTCTTCGATGCTGTGAACTTATGGGCAGCTTCTTTTAATATTATATATTATATGATAACACTACCTAAATTACCTTACTATATATTTATATGGTTACTAACCGGGAGATTAGGAATGTAGTCACCATCAGCGTCGTAATCACAGGAGTCCCCAATACCGTCACCGTCCGCGTCCTCCTGTCCGGAGTTAGAGACGTCCGGACAGTTGTCAGCTTTGCAGTGTAATTCGTTGCACGGCAGCTTGTTGTCCGGATATCCATCTATATCTCTGTCCGGTCCACAGACAGTACCATTACCTGCCCATCCAGTCTGTAATAAATAAAAGTACGTCTTCCAATGCCACCAAAACTACCAAACTCAATATTACTAGCAAATTAGCATTGTAGGAGTCTATTAAATCACGGTAACTAGCGTTGTCAAGATTTATGGAGCCCTCTATAGTGTAAGTAAGTACTCGACGAAGATGATTTTTTCCTTGTCGTGTCAAGAATGGCATAGAAAAGATAACATAGAAGTTGCTCCACCGACAAAGACAGTGTCGTTTATGATAAGAATTCGTGTTTATAGTTACTTACAGCACAGACGCACTCGTGTCCGAAACCGCAGACGGCGTTGAACCGTCTACAACGAGCGGGGTCGCAGCGCTGCACGAGATCACCGGGCTCCAGACACGGCCGCGATGTGTTCACATAGTAGTTACCTCCACAAGGTACGCATGTGTAGGAACCCTGCAATACATAAAGAATGGTTGATAGTTACTTTATTGGTTTTAGACGTCGAATTCTTTTCTTCACGTTAATATGTGCCCCGTATCATTTTGTCACCTTTCATTTTAAAATGTCTCTTATGTCCCCGAAACAATATCTCTTCAAATTAGAAGGTATAAGGATCTGGCGTCCTCTTTTAGAGTACTGCCTTAAAACCAGCCTAAGATCCTAAAGTCGGAAGTAACTATACTCGATATGTGTATTCACGCAAAATACGCGCTAGTCGTGGAGTTGCGGAAAATGGAGCCCATCATGGGTCAACCCCTTTTTAACTATACTCAAGTAACCAGCTGGATGAAAACCCACCGGTGTGTTAACACAAAGTCGTCCTCTAGGACAATTGGTGCGTCCATCTTCACATTCATCAATATCAATACAGCGCTCTCGGCGGCGCTCGTCGCCCGCGCCGCGCCAGCCCGCGCTGCCTGCGTACCCGGCCGGGCAGCCGCCGCACGTGAACCCGCCCTCCTCATTACGACAGGAGACCAGCTCGTCGCACGGACGGATCAGGTCACATTCGTCGATGTCCACGCACGAGTTACCTGGGTTATATTTCGATATCAAAACATTATGATCATCACTTTAAGTCTTCTGCTGGAGGCCATCAAACAAAACTGAGTACAACAAATTTCAAACATTTTTTTAAGTACCTAACTTACTAACACAACTTTTTTGTTGATGTCTGTCTCTATCTGGTTTTCTAGACTGATACTCGTATAATTTAGAGATATTGAAGAAAAGCTTAGCTTACGATGATTACGACAAAATGCAATCACCAACAATGGCACAAGAACAGGAGGAATTTAGTAAATTATGGTTAACTATAATTAACTGCCTTCTTCGATAGATATAACTTGTCGTACCACTCCATTGAAACCCTTTAGGACACTCCTGGCACTGGTAGTACGGGCTGGTGGATATCGGCGTACACTTCCTCTCCCTACAAGGTTTCCTGGCGTCACAGACGTGCTGACATCTCTGCCCGTCACCCGTGTACCCTTCAGGACACGAGCCACAGCGCGGGCCTGATGATGTCTCTTGACATTCCACACCTGAGAATTATAAAAAGAATTTAGGAGTGTTTACAAAAAAAATAGCTATATGAAATGTAGTATTTTGTCTCACCCTGATAGCAAGAGATATGTTGGCAAGATAATCTCTGGCAAACCTCGCCGTTGCCATGGAAACCTGCAGGACAAGGTCCACAGCGGTAACCGCCCCCTGGTAAATCTTGACAGACTACACCTTGAATTAAAGAATTCAAAACTATAATAACGTTCTTAATACATTTATAACAATGAAGTCAAAACTACTTACGACCACCGAAGCAAGGGTTAGAACTGCAAGACGAACGACAAGTGATGCCATCACTGCTCTGACCCGATGGACATCTATCACAGCGGTAGCCTTGCTCTGTGTCTGTACAGTACTCTCCTGTAAAAAACAAATTTTATCCAGATATGTAGGTCTGCACATTCCTCATTTATTTTATTAGCTCATAAGTTGGCTCCTGTTTGCCCTTTATTCTCGACTATTCCAATTAATTGCACAATAGTCTTTAGGTAGATTCATCCAAGTGTTAACATATCATCCCTTTATAAGGCTATTGGCGTTTGAATGCTTTGCTTATTTCCTCTTACCTTGTGAGCAAGGTCTTCTGTTACAGAGTATAGGTCTGCATCGTCTACCGTCGCCCTCCATGTTGCGGGGACAGGAGCCGCATTGGACACCACTCGCGGTGTTACGACATTCCACACCTAGTCAATTGTTCAAGTCATACAGTTCAAAATCCTGAATTTAGAAGAGAACGTTTAAATCTCAAGTCACCAAAAAGTTTGTTTTTCATTGAGGAAAAATCATTGTTCTTGGTTACAAAAAAGTGAGTTTTAACTTAACGTCTGTAAGTTTTGAAATGGTTTGATCCAGTCTTAACTTTAGATTTTTTATTTGTTCGTACTGGAGTAACTATTGACAAAATAACTGTACTTAATTATTTTTTATTTCAAATAACTAAAGAATCGTTCTATAATCAGATCATTTTTAAAAAAGGACGTGTAGCTGAATCCAAAACAAACAATTTACTTATTAGTTACAAACTACCTACCTTTGTTTTAAATCTTTAAGTATACCTATTTACCTGATCCATTTTGCCAAGATTAATCAAGCAACACAAAGTTGGATAATTCTGCGTAGGCGGAACTCAAAACTATGTACAATGTAGGCAGTGAACTGTGCCAATAAAGGAATGTGGTTATTGAAATAAAACGCGTTCAATGTTTACGAAGTATTTAATTAAAAACCCACACATTCGACAAATACATTCTGTTGCTTGATTTACCTTTACATGAACTATATCTGGTTCCAAACCTAACTCTAAACCATAAAGAAACTATGTTTTATCAAATAAACGCGTAAATTTTAAAATATTTCTGGTAAAACACTTTTTTCACATCCATTATGTATCATTAGCTACCATTATCTCACAATATTTATTCTTTTTAACTCATGATTTTTAAAAAATAACTAAAAACGTGAAATAACGTTATAGTCGCCACGTATGAAAGTTAATGTTCCTCTAACTATTTTCGAATTTGGATTGAAACCAGATAAATGAAAAACCTCAAGAATACTGAACGAAATACTGAATGAACGAATGAATTAGTGAATGACAACTAAAGGAATGATTGTACAATAAATTATTAGAAGCTAAAATTAACACTGATTGAGAAATAAATGTTCAATAACCAGGGTAACATGAGGATGAGGTGCATCTTTCGACCGGCGGCGGCGCTGGCCGCTGGTTGCAGCACGCACGCACTTGGTTCTTCAGATTGTCAATATTTCCCTTCTGATCACCAACTTCTCTACGGAGAAGCTCAATTGTTTGTCTCAAAAGCTTCAGCTGTCGAATTATTTCATCTGTGAACAATAGACAAGAGTAAGAAAATGTCAAAACCAATTTTATTACTGAATAACCATCTAATTTAACAATTCTTACCATCGCATGATTCCATATCCATCGATGGAATGTCTCCCCTTTGTGTAGTCACTTTTGGTGGTTGTGGAAGAATCCCATTAGGATCTATATAATTCGTTCTATAATCATCGCCCTGCATCTGTTCTTCTTCTCTCTTCCATCGAGCGTCTTTAGCGATGAATTCTTTGACATCTTCGACATCAGATTTGTCAGAGGACATTACTGTTGGTGGGTTCAGTGGACTTTCATGTGTTTCACAACTCAAAGCCTCTAAAGCTGCATGCTCATTGCCGTATACTTCGATTGGTACACTTTCTTCGTGATACTGAAACAAATTACTTTAGTTACGACTACAAATAAAAATCAAATTAACAAATGAAGGCTAAACTACGTTAAACGAACTTGATAACGTAGAGTGTGAAGCAGCAATCACTCCTAAAATAACCTGAGCTTCAAATAAATAACCTATTAGGTACTTACCAGTTTTAACTTCTGTTTAGAGAACAGCTGTAGAACATCGTGCTGTCCTGGCATGTCATGCCAATGGAGAGATTTACAACCAGCGTATAATTTGACTCTGTCCGTTGCCACTACAAGAATTAGCTTCTCGTGGGCATGAGAGCCGAGACCCCAGGATACACCTTTTAGGTTACTCCCAGTCAGACTCTCCAACGAGACTGAAAATATACATTCGTTTAGACAAGCTAATTGTAGGACAGAAGTAGATTACTTAGAAAAAAGAGAAAGGGCAATTTCTTGGATATTACTAAATATATCTTACTTTTGTTTGTCTTATGATTATAGTATAAAGAAATGGCGTCATCATCAGATGCCATGGCACGGAACAGTATTTCTCGCCTGGACCCCTTCCCCTGGGGACCTTTGATCAAGATGGCCACCTCTCCGCTTTCCCGAGCTGATCCCGCTGCCGCTATCACATCGTTTGTCGCTTCTGGAATTAAAACAATTTAAGTCAAGGTATAAGTTGTTGATAGACAAGACAGACAGACTCAAGTAGGTTAAGGAATATTGCTTGGAGAATTCAAAACCGATGGTACTAGGTAAAATCTGCCATATTACGACGGTTATAAAAGAGTATAGTTACGATGGTACAGCGAATGTAGTAATTTTGTTGACTGTCCAAGAACCAATTTCGGATTCTTAAAAAAAAAATTAAGCATAAGTATAGTAACACCGCACGATAAACGATATTTTTTCGTCAATCCGCGAAGAAATTGGTACTAATGTCAATGGGGCAGTGAGATAAGAGGAACATTGGATAGAATTCATGAATTGTGGCCGAGATAAGAGGCCTTCGACCTACTGAACTATACAGATATGTATAAATGTATTGCAATATCATATTTCGTAAATTGTACGAATTTAGCTTATTAATAATAAACTAAAATTAAATATTATAAAGAGAGAAACTTTGTA
>QDHC01004249.1:365451-377345 GCA_013186455.1 Papilio dardanus tibullus | reverse complement strand
ATGCAACGTACTCGCTCTATGACTGGACAATGACATAAACTGGGATAATTGCAATTTTCATGAATTTTTAATTAATTAAATAATTTAAATAATTAAATAATAATGCTGATTCTCGTTTTATTTAAATTTAAATAATTTTTTTTTATTTTATTTTTTTATTTTATTTGTTTTTTTTATTATTTTTATTATTATATATTATTTTTATTTGTTTATTTAAATTTAAATAATTAAATAATAATGCTGATTCTCGTTTCGGAATAAAGCGGATAAAGTTTAAAAGCTCTCAAACATGAACATAATTATTAGTTAAGTACTGTGAGTTAAAAACATTTGCCGCACGCGGAGTCGGTTAAAGATTACTTAAACATTCAATTAATGTAGATTTCCTATACTAAATCTACACTAAGATTATACCGTAGTGTATTAACTACTCTGAGTTCAATAGTATGTTTATATCTTTCTTATAAACTATGTTTTATATATAAGTTAACAATAATAGCTTTACTATTCCCTGGAGTTGTATTATTATCTTATTTGAGTGCCGTAAAGTCACCGGGTTTGTGTCAAATGTCTTAAAATAAAGTACTATTCCTGTTATCCTTAGGGTGCGGTCATATTAGAAATAGAATGTCTGTGAGATAAATATACGTACTATTTATTAAAACAATTATAACGTAGATAAAATAGTTTAATTGTCTACTAGTCTATGGAAAGAAAGGATATTTAAAAATGTTTACAACCTCTTGAATTCAATATTCAAACTTTGAGATTGATACAAAAGCTACTTTTCGTAAAATGGAGTACGAAAATATTCGATCGCTCTTTAAAGAACAGGAAGGTTACCCAAAGTATCTTTCGATTGACGATATCGCTGATGGAATCAACAAATTGTATGAAACTGACATTCGATAACCCCCAGGATAATTATCGATTACTATTGCAATCTTTTACTTTGGATAAGCAAACAATTTGATTGAATATTGATAAGAGTCTTTGTTATATCAATAAATGCTTACCTTCGTCGAACGTTAGCGCAGTGGAAGCCGCCACAGCAACAAGGAGTAAGACAACACGGCCACATATGGCCGTAGAAGCCATATTGCCTGGGAAACGGAAATTGCACATGTAATACAAACCATACTTCCAGACTATTTTGTAAGGATATCCGGGATTTCTTGAATAATACGAAACTACATTCGAGCCCGGATAAGCGAGTCTTTTAGAGGTTTACTTCCAAAATGGTCACTAAAGGCCGCTAAGTGTTGAATAAGTGTAATAAACATTTAAGAGTTTCTAATTAATGAGTTTTTAAGCTATCATTAACTCAAGGATAATATGAGAAAAAAGTGTGGCTGTAGGTTATGAAAACTTCTGCATTTTATTTAGAAAAAAAAGAAAATCGAACCTGTTAAAGGTATACTAAAGCGTTCAGAAACTAGTAACTTGATTATTAAGTTTTCAGTATTCATTGTCTATATTATTATTCATACGTGAGTAATGAAGTTAGGATATATTCTTAGTACAGATAGTGTTAGTTATAATTATGACATCATATAGTAAAGTTACTTTAATTAAGTTACATTGTATAAGGATAAAATACTTTTGCGCGTTAGGCCAGTTATAGAATGTAATTCGTGTTAGAAAATTAAACTTAAAATAAAGTTGTCAATTTCAAGAATTATAACTAAGTTAAGTGTATTTTAACCAGAATTTATAACGATAATTGTAACAGCTAAAGTTATGTTTAGTTTTGCCTATTTTTATTTTTAAATGTTAAGTTAGTCTAGGACCAATATTTTTCCAGTTTTTTTTAAATAACGTAAACTACAGACGGGTCACAAATTGATAGTGTAAAATTAAAAAGATAAAAATTATCGTTAATTTACCCATAAAGCTATCACTGTTCTGTTTACTGTAATCAAATTAAACTAAAAATATCACAAAGCGTTGTGCTTTTAAGTAATGTCGTTTAATAAATAACGATAACCTTTAAAGAGATTAAAGATACTTTCCAAGTATTTAAACTTGATTTTATGGGCACAAAACAAATCAATTAATGTTTATTACATACACAACGGTAAAAGGTAAAAGTTTCTGTTGCTACAAAAAAATAAATCCCTAAAAACATGCTACAATTTTTATTTGTGCCTTTTTTCATTTACTCTCTTAATTAGATAAAATTAGCTTTTAAAATAATGTTGCTATATTACCGTTTAAATTATTAATCCACACTTTATTTTCGCGCGTAAAATATTAACAATTTTAAATAACGGCGCGTGCGCGATCTGCGCGCTTTCGCAACTGACTGGACTGATAATTTGGTTTCGGATTCAATCCGTGCTCGTCTCGAACTCGACTATTTTTCTTGTGCCCTAAACATCATCAAATCTTTTTGGAATCTTGGTCTTCTTTGGTGTTATTGGTCCCATTTTTTATCATTAACGACAATCGCATACTTTTTGGGAACAAAAGATACATATCTCATATCGTCTATTATTAATATTGGTTAGTTTACCGCTTTCACCAAATCCAAAATGAAAACTCGGATTGAAAATAAAAGGAAGCTGCGAAAAGTCTTTTAAGTTATTTAATAATGTTTCGCGATAAACTTATTTGATATCTTGATGTCCTGATTTCCTTAAAGTTTGTATTCAACGTTATTCGATTAAAAATCGATACTGAGCCAAAAACTGCGATGTCATTGTATTTTCATCAACTTTGATTTTTTTCTGATTCTGTTTCATTTTATTATGGCAACAAATTTCAAATATCTATGGTTAATGTTTGAGTGTGATTTGTCTGCAAATGTAAATGTCATACCTAATAGAATCGTAGTATTTTTGTGATAAAAATTACGAAATGGCTGAAAACAGAGAAGAAATTTTAGCAAATTTTCAGGTATTGTAATCTACTTTAATAAACTCCTTATTATCAGAAGCTATAATAATTCGAGACATTATATCGTGAAGGTTATGTGGAGATCAACAACAGTGACTATTAAAACACTTTTTATTTCTTTGTATCCATTGTATTGAGATTTTTTAAGTTTTCCTTTAAAACTCTGTTTATTAGTTATCTTTCCTCATTTTCTTATTAGATACAACTATGAAATAAATGCGTAATTTTAACTTTAAAAATGCAGTCGTCGTAACGTTCTTTGTGTCGACCACTTACAAGTTTTCGTTTTGATTTATTTCAAAGATTATGTGCGTGATAAATATATTGAAAGATATATACTGTAATATGAAACTACGACGTAATTAAGATTATTATTATAATACCTAAGAAATTAAAATCATAATATTAAAAGTCTTTGTAAAGGTCCTAACTTTTTAATTTTCAGGGGATAACAAATATAGAAGATGTAGCTGAAGCGATATTACATTTAGATGAAAGTAACTGGGATTTACTTGTAAGTAATTTTATAAAATTAAATAAAATGTGCAATTACATTTAAATATACAAGTATGACTGAAATGAATACAATGGCATAATCTTTCGTGCGTAAATTTATATAATTTATTGGTGTAATTTCTTTTATAATATATGGAACAAAGGAAACTAACATTGGAACTGTTAACCTTAATTTTACCAAAACAAACTTATTTAGAATTAAGGAGTTGCTCAAGAAAGCCGGTATTAAGAGTACGCGTAACCATCGTGTATGCGTAGATGTATGAATGTAGATGAAGCGAGAGAGGTGTGTCAGGATCATGCCAAATGGAGGTCCGTTGTCTCTGCCTACCCCCCTGGGTTACGGGTGTTGTTGTTGAAACTTATTTAGATTAAATTTATTCAAAGCTATCTAAAAAAAAGGCTTGAGAGTAGGCTTTTACCTTCGGTGGTCATAACATATAAGTAAAAAATTACATCTCTTTGTGTTAACTTAAGCTGTAAACATTTGTTTTTCTAAGGAATCAATATAGCTTTTATTATTATTATTATCTAAAAAGAGTAAATTTATTAGACAAAAATGTCTAACAAAAACATCCAACATGTCTTGGACTATTTCCTATCCATTCATAGCAACACTTTATTGTCTTTGGGTAGTTCAGTATAAAATCCTCTGTTGACTATGGTTACAGGCCGCGATCAACCGTGTTATGCCTCAAGATGGCAACGCCCACAACTCTCACAACAGCACCACGCATGACGTTGAGATGATAGACGAAGACATATCTGTGATAACACCAAAAACTCACCCACCGGGTACGTAAGACTATTTACAACTAGCTGTTGCGCGCGACTTCGTCCGCTCAAAATTAATTAATATAGCCTATGTTACTCGGGGATAATGTAGCTTTCTAACGGTGAAAGAATTTTTGAAATCGGCCCAGTTCTTGAGTTGTTTCCACACATACAATAATACAAATCTTTCCTTTTTAAATTAGTACTGGTTGTTGTTCGCGACTTCGTCCGCTCAAAATTAATTAATATAGCCTATGTTACTCGGGGATAATGTAGCTTTCTAACGGTGAAAGAATTTTCATAATCGGCCGAGTAGTTTTTGAGTTATTTCAACAAATACAAAAATAAAAATCTTTCCTTTTTAAATTAGTACTGGTTGTTGTTCGCGACTTCGTTCGCGTCGAATTTAAAAGATATATCCTATGTTACTCCGGGATAATTAGCTTTCTAACGGTGAAAGAATTTTTATAATCAGCCTAGTAGTTCTTGACTTATTTCAATACATATAAAAATATAAATTTTTCCTTATTACAATATTAGTATAGATATTTAGATTTTCAGAGGGTATTTTAGTGTAATTTTGAATAGTAAGTTTTTTTATTTCAGATCGGGAAGAAAACGAAGCATCAACCTCATCTCCTAGAAATAGTACACTGAACCTAGTTGAGCTCCAAGTTAATTTTAATAATAAAATGCACGAAATCAAAATGTCCGGTTCAGCGACTGTTCGTAAGTATACTGATTACTTCAAATATTGAATAAAGCCAGCTACAAATGTTTAACTTTAACTGTACAGTTCAACTGCCCAGTTAAAATTGATCGTCTGTTGCCGGTTTTATTTATAATTTCATTTCATTTATATCTATTGGGAGTTTGAAAAGAATGTATGTTAACAGCGGAGAAATACTAATAAAAGCCACTTATATAAAAAATTGTAATAAAATTAAATTACAAAACCTTTTGTTATAAATGTGAAAATAAAAGCGAACTGAAAAGATGCATCTTGACATATATCAAAAAATATAAAATTCTAATTTTAAAAATATCTTATAAAATATAAATCTTAATAAAAAAGGTTTGTTGCGTCAGCAACAGAGTTCCTAAAATTACTTTTCTTTTATTTGAAGTCTGTGGTATCTCCCAAATTTCACTAGTTCCGATACTAATGGAATCAATCGAATATTTTCTCTTTATAATATTAGTAAACATCTATATTTATCAAATATCACTAGTTTCAAAGCCATTTCAAAGAATTAAAGATTTCTTTATAATGTTGGTATAGGAATATATATGTGGTACATTGTGTGCAGGTGACCTAAAGCGACGTTTAGAAGCGGTGTGCGGGGTGCCTGTGTGCAGACAGCAGATAGCGGGGCTGGGCGGCTCGCAGGCCACGCCCGCAGCCGCGCTCGCAACCCTCGGCCTGCAGAGGAACGCGGTCATACGACTCAAGGCTGCTAATCAACTAATGGCTGATGATGAGTATGTATAGCAAACTAACATATTCAAAAATGTGATAATTTATGAAATATGGCCCTATTTCGTGTTAAATTGTTGAGGTTTTAAAAGACAGGACTCGTCAAACACGCATTCCCCTATGTTGAAAACGATTAAAATGTCATAAACTTGTTTTTGTTGTCGGTTTATAAAAGTGTAGACATTTATCAGTTAATATTTGTTGTTAACTTTACATCGCAAGTGTCAAATTTGATTACAACTGTGATTCTGCTTAACCCATTTCTCTATACTCAAAATTCCTAAGGAGAAATCAAAATATTTTTTTTAAATAGAGTTGCAGAAAGATTAACAACAACGTATGTACTGAGAGTGAAACACGATGACAAGGAGTACACGTTGAAGTTCCCCGGCACAAAGACAGTACAAGAAGTCAAGAATGATATATACACTCTCACAGATGTCCCTGTAAGGCATCAGGTAAGTTCATCCATATACGAGCGGTCGTCAGCGACTTCGTCCGCGTGAAATTTAAAAGTTTAAAAGATTTTTTTTTAGAAATATGTGAAATCCTTGAATGGCATAGTTATTAATTCGTGCTAAAGAGCATTTATTCCAATTTTCATGCAATTCTGCCAAAGGAAACACATTTCTCCATACAAAATTTGGATCCACATTTCGGACCCTTAGGGGTCGAATTTCGTAAAATCTTTTTACCGAATTCGCGGAAAAAACAGACTTTGCTTCGACGTAAGGCCGTTATTTTTCGTGACATCAGTCTAATGAAGCTCTTGGACTAAAACTGCATCAAAATCCGTTGCGTAGTTTTAAAGTTTGAAGCATACATACAGCCAAAGAGATATTATACATAGAGGGAGCACTCCATACTAATTTGACGTTAAAAAGCGTGCCAAGAAAGAAATTATTAAAAAAAAACTTGCCAGTGTCATGAAAAAATTTCCCAAGTTTGGGATATTGTGTGTTTTTTTTTTAATTTTTAAAATAAACAGTAGAATAAACTAAAACATTCATTAAAACGTTAATTATCGTTTTTAGTTATTATTATTTTATTTAAAACAATTTAAATCCAAACAATTTTTAACAAAGACTATTTTTGTTTTATGGTTGTCATACATTTTTAATTAGCGTTTTAAAAATGTCTGTATTAATTACAATATTAAACTTTAGTAAATACTATGAATTAAAATTTAAATTTGAGAAAAGAGGTTACATTCGGCGACTTTTTATGTCGGCAAATGCAATTTAGAGGTTAACACTAAGGGAAATCTCCCTATGTTTGACCTCCGGAGGTCAAAGAATATGGCTCACTTTTAGGCTTCGAGTGTTCCATCTATAGTATAATATATCTTTGCATACAGTATACATACAGGGATATAGGGACAGAGAAAGTGACTTTGTTTTATACTATGTAGTGATATACATTTGTGCGTAGGTGTGGACGGGGTGGCCACCGGTGATGGGTCTGGACGACACGGTGCTGGCCATGGTCGGGCTGGACCTGCCGCACCACGAACTCACCGTCAAGCGGGACCTCGCTAATAAGAAGGAATATAAAAGAGTAAGTTATATCTATATCTATACTAATATTATAAAGAGAGAAACTTTGTATTTTTGTATGTATTGAAATAACTCAAAAACTATTTTGCTGACTACCAAAATTCTTTTATCACTAGAGAGCTACGTTATCACTGAGAAGTTATATTCGTAAAATCCTCGACGAAGTCGTGTACAAAAGCTAGTATATTATAAATGAAAAAATTTGGATGCCTCCATCCATCCAAGTATTTGAAAGTATCTTCAGAACAGCTGAGTAGATCTCTATATTTTACATAGATGTAGAATGTAGTCTTAAACTTTGCGCGGACGGAGTCGCGGACAACATGTAGTATTGAAATGATTGTTGTTGTACAGATAATAGTGGACAGTTCGGACAGTGAGAACAGTTCCGTGGAGGAAGTGGAGGAGACGGGCGACGGCTTCCCCGCGGAGGACGACATGTTCGTGGAGCTGGTGCAGACGGAGAGGATCATGCCGTTGAGTGAGTATATACAGTCCTGGGTAAACGAGAAACCCTATAAGGGAGTCATTCTCTGGTCCCGACGAGCTACCTCCATAAGCGAATAACTCGGATTAGAGAGAAACCTCTATAAGAGACAAATATCGCGGTTCCTTGGACTATCGCATATCCAGGTTCGACTGTACATATATGTCTATATTCCAAAAAAAAATGCAAAAAAAACAATATAAAAAAGGAAAAAAAACATCTAAAATTACCTACAATATTTTGTATTGTATTTAGAAAATGGAATTTTAATTATCTCCAAATTATAAAAATCATTTCAAAGTTTTCAAGTCGAAACAAAAATTACTATAACTTAAATTTAATTTATTTGTGTTTGAAAATTATGATATTTTGTCTATTTATGTAATTCAATATATACAGATAATAAAATTAGTAGTGTCGTGCATATATGATACTTTTTTTTACTATTTTTCTTTTTGTCTACTTTAATACCACTATGAAGAAGTCGTGCAACAGATAGTATATTTTTATGTTATTATATCAGTGTCTGAAAACGTAGAAGACGAAGCGTTGGGATGTATAGAGTTCGCGCAGCGCTTCCGCGCGCGCTACGGACCGAATACACCGAGCTTCTTTGAAGGCACATTGCACGACGCCATCAAAGAATCCTGTCTAAAACCAGCTAAAGAGGTAATATAATAATAGTATGATCCCGGAGGTCTAATTTTAGTCCACTTTCTCTTCATGGGAAGAGGAAGTGGATTGTGGGGGACGCGTAGGAAGAGCTAATATTCTCTTGTTATGCGTCTCCTCCGTAGATTAAGGGTAGGCAACGCATCTGCAATCGCAGATGTCTATGGGCAGCGGTCGCTTCGCTCGTTTGCCGCATTGTAATATAAAAAAATAAAAAAATGTAGGGGCAGCTAGTATGTCAATAACTAAGTTTTAAAGTTATTCCTCTCAAAATAATTAAAACATACATATATTGTTGGAGGTCATTTACACTTTTAATTATTCTATGCTTCAGCTACATTAGACTGAATTCCCAAAACGGATTTTAATGATAAACGCCGAAGTATCCGTTTAATCGCGAACTCGGTTTAATGAAGCCAAAGTATTAGGAAAATGTAAGGTAAGGTTCGATCCACGATGGGCTTCTTCCGCAACTCCACGACTAGCGCGTATTTTGCTTGAATACACATATCTTTGAATTTCTTCGCCGATATGTGCAGACATCACGATGTTTTGCTACACCTAAGAGGGTCGGGTAAATATGTACATATGAAAATTGTGTATTCCAGAGGAAATTACTAGGCGTGTACCTACATCATGAGCAGTCGGTGTTGTCGAATGTGTTCTGCGCTCAGCTGCTCGGCTGCGACACCGTGCTGCAGACCCTCGCCGCCAACTTCTTGCTCTATGGATGGGATCTTACTCACCCCCACAACACTAATATGTAAGTTCACGGAAATCCGCGATATAATACTTACTTTACGGCCTCATTAGACCGAGTTCGCGCAAAATACGGAGATTGCTTCGGCAAAGTCCGTTTATCGCGAATTATGTCTAATGAAGCTGTAATCAATAATCATAGCAATATGAAATAGGGTAGTAGTTCGACCCATGATGGGCTCCATTTTTCCGCAAATACACGACTAGCACGTATTTTGCGTGATTTCGCACATCTTTGAATATCATCGCCGATATGTGCAGACATCACGATGTTTTCCTTCACCGTAAGAGGGTCAGGTAAATATGTACATATGAAACACAATGTTCATGGTGGGATTCGAACTCGGGACTTGCAGTTTACAAGTCAAGAGCTAAACCCCTGAGCCACCGACGCTCTAAAAAGGGGCACTAATTATTTACTTTCCCTAGAGTTTCATCGCTTTAATTTTTTTATCGCGAACTTGGTTTTATGTAGCCGTAGAGTTGATGATTATATGTTTTTTTGTCAGTATTTGTCTATTATTGTCCAATGTAATGTATTGTGCAGGTTATTGAACTCTATAGCGAGCGCGCTGGGCCCGGTGGCGAGCATGACGGTGCGCAGCATCCCCGTGGACCGCCTGCCCGCGCTCCTCATCATCATGCGTATGCGCTCCAACACTGAAATATACTCTGTTATTAACGGTAAATATACAAACAAAATATATATTTTTTTATTTGTAGCATTTTTATGTATAAAAGTCGAATATGTGAGTTGTAAACAGTTATCTATACTAATATTATAAAGAGAGAAACTTTGTATTTTTGTATGTATTGAAATAACTCAAGAACTACTGGGCCTATTTCAAAAATTCTTTCACCATTTAAAAGCTATGCTATCCACGAGTAACATAGGCTATTATTTAATTCCACGCGGATGAAGTCGCGAACAACAGCTAGTTTATTTATAAACGTCGAATATATGAGTTGTAAACAGTTATTAAGTCAATGTCAAAATGTAGTTCATAATGTGCGGATCGAATGAGCCACATGACTCGGTCACTGAGTGATCAGATTTAAAAGACCCGATCACCTGATCGACTCTTTTAATAGTAATCTAGGACCTCATACGGTCGGTGTCGCCACTAGACGCTAGTGGGGCTCCCACTCAGTCGTGACCTGTTAATAGACTGATCAACAGGTCACTAATGTGTGACCGACCAAGCCTATCACGTGAACAAACTAAATCTATCTATTTGCACAATGTTACATTTTTACATTACTTTATGTTTTTAAAGATATTTTTTAAATAATGCAGTGATCTGATCGCAGTAATGATCTGATCGCAGTAGTGATCTGATGTCAGTAGTGATCGGATCACAGTAGTGATCTGATCGCAGTAATGATCTGATCGCTTTGTTGATCGATCATGATCGGTATAACGTGTCAGGTAACGTGGGCGTGTCCGAGCTGGTGGGTGGTCTGGTGGAGGCGATAGAGCGGTTCGCGTCCCAGCGCGAGGAGGACGCGCGCCTGGAGAGAGAGCGAGACGCTCGCCAGCGCGTCAAGCGAGAGCAGGACGAGGCATACCAGCGCAGTCTGGAGGCGGACAGGTAACTACCGACATACAGACACTAATAATAACAATTATGTTCTTTGTTCAAGTAAACTTGAACAAAAAAAGTACATTTTTAGACTATAGACCGCTGGATATACTTGTCTCATTCATAAAAAAAGAAGGTCTTATTTCTATATAATGTAAAAGAACGAAATAGAATGCACTATCTTCTGTTTCACCCCGCGTGCCGGTTTTTTATTTGGCAGCACTATGGTATGACTAAATTGCCTTTTTTTGTCAGCGTTTTATTACCATTTTTTTAGTATAAAAGTTAACAATTCTTATTGTGAACTATTAGTGCAATGTCACTTCACATAAACATGGTGCGTTGTAGTGTTTTGGGGTGTAAAAGTGGCAGTGAAATATTCATTTCCTACATGTTTTGTCCCTTTCGGTGGCACACTGGCCAGCGGTCTTTTATATTAATAGTCTAAGAAATTTTTGCTTTTTTGTTATTCTCTCCATATATTTTGTTTACCAATTCACATGAGAGCAAAGAAGATAGCTGATAACCAGCGCAGGGAAGGTTTAATCCGTCCCAGCATACGCTGAGCTGGCTTTTGCCACACTTTACTATGTGTTTTTTTGGTTTTTTATGGTATCTGTTGCAGTAAATGTATTTTCTTTCTTTCAAGATATTCAGGTGACATATTTATCTTTGTCTTTTTGTTTCCAGAGCCAAAGAAGAAATAAAGAAGCAACAAGAATTAGAAATTAAACAAGAGTTAGAAAGAGCTGAATCTGAGAGATTAATGGAGGAAGCTAGGAAAGAGGTAAATATGTTTTACATTTGTAAACTTTCTGTATGTAATTAAATTCCTTCAAGAAAAGAGCGTACTCCTCCCTCAAAGGCCGGCAACACATCTGCGGCTCCTCTGGCGTTGCAGGTGTCCGTGGGCGTCGGATCAACTAACTTAGGCGATCTGCTTGCCCCCTTCTCATATAAAAAAAAATTATCGTCAGGTATTATTCGTGTCGATGTGACAGCAGGCAGGCAGGATAAGCGGTACCCTGCCCTCCGCCCCGCATCCATTTCACCCCCATATCTATTTGACGGCTGACTTTAAGCAGTATCCCCTCTCGTATCCATTTACTCTCCAATCTATCTGAAAGAAGACTTTTAACAGTATCCCCTCTCGAATCCATTTACTCTCCAAT
>QDHC01004249.1:345123-361675 GCA_013186455.1 Papilio dardanus tibullus | reverse complement strand
TCGTGTTGCGCGCATAGATTACGATTAAAATGACATATTTCATATTGTATACATTTTCCAGATAAAATATAGTATTTTCCTATAGAAAATAACAAAACAAATAGCAGTTACTAAATACTAGTTATTAACGTTATTTATACCACATCGCTAGTCATGTCGAATTGACATCTGTCCTATCCGCAATCTCCCAGCGGCCGGACTATAATTTATTTAGAGCGCAGAATACGTTGAGGTTAACAAAGTACCTACAACTAATTTGTATTAAAAGGATCTGTGGGGCTACCCAAAGTATTTTTCGATTGGCGATATCGCTATGGAATGGACAAAAAGTCTGACAATGACATTCGATAAGCCATGTACTTGTCACGTGTGAGATATCGAACGTCATTGTCAGTTCGATACAATTTTGATGTTCGCTGTGGAATCGCTTTGTAGCATGTACTTCGGGCAACCCCCAAAGCTATCCAAGCGCGCTTGTCGCTTGTCGCACCATTCAAAGGATACTCACCCAACAGCAATATACTCTTTATACTGAGACCCTTTAACAGCCACCGCGCCTACATACTGCGGCGGGAATAGTTGCACCTCCCCCACCTCGCAGATCTCACGCTCAGAGAATGACCTCCTCATCACCCGATAAGCCGCAGATGTGTCCACATGGAAAGCGAACCCACCTCGCTTCACTAAACCCATACCGTACTCCGCATCGAAGAAATTATAATGCTTGTTCGTGGATATCTTAGCATTGTACAAATCTATGGATACAGGGTCTGTAGTACGCTGTAAATCATTTACATCTCTTATTAGTATACTGAAGTTAAGGTACTAAGAGAGCCGCTGTGGTAGATTCGGTACGACAAAACGACATTAAATGGGTATTTAAGTAAGCACTAAAGTACTCTGAAACACGCCAATAAGGTCCAAAAGACACCGTCCAATCGTGAATACCCGTTTATAAGCCTAGCAAATATCGAATGAACTTTCATACTCTAACCCCATGGCTTCATTAGAAAAGCAAATCCGTTTTTTTCCGCGAACTCGGTCTACTGAAGCCATAAGTTAAGACAAACCTTAAAATAATCCTTGTTAAACAGCATATCTTCGACTCCTGCCTTGAGATCGCTATGCAGCAAGTCGTAAAGGCTGCGTATGTAGTTGTATTGCTCATTGAGTAAACTCGACAACACATTCGCGTTATAAAATTGATAGATTATCATTGAAAATACAAATGTCACAAATATTATTATTCTCGCAGATATCGCATTTTTATTCAGCGGCATTCCTTAAAATAGGGCATACCTTAATAACAGATAAACTAATTATTTTGGATGCATAGGTAAAGATTAATTCAAAACTTACCTTGTTGACAAATAGCGCTGCAAATTAACAACCATATTAAACTCAAAGATATGTCTCTTCCCTCGAGAAAAATATTCGCCTGTTTAACTTTTAATATCAAGTTCAAAGTTAATCCTGCGACCAAAAAGACCACTAATACGCAACGCCAAACAACGCCATCTAGCGGCCGGGTGTACACAGAATAATAGCTCGCTTGGTACTTTGGCTGGCGGAATAAGAAGGTATGCCTGGGTAAGAAGACAAAAAGGTAAAGTACATTAAAATATGTAAATAAAGTAACTCGAAAGTGCCGAAAACGAGGGACATATGACCAACTGCCGCATTCAGTCATTAGTGGAGTGTAAGTAGTATGACAAATCTCTACTAAGGGTCCGACCAATTAACAACTCGGAGCGGCAGAAAAAAGGAGTTTCCCAAAATGTGATTATCCTGTAAAAAAGCTGCGCCAAAAGACAACTTTATTCTACTTTTAACTTTAATTTAAGCGCTAAAGTTATTTTTAAGGCATATCATACTTTGTTTGCCACGTAGGGACAACATAGTCGACGACTTCAGCGCGATTTATTTTGAACAAAACAGGCGAACATCCGATCTCTGCCTCCTGTCGTTGCAGCGCGCCGATGAGACCGTGGAAGCTACCATTATGAGAGTAACCCCAAGAGTTGGTCCGTTGTATTTTAACACTGAAATATATAGAAAGCTCCACTGGAGTTTCAATATAAGAAAGCTCTTGGACAAAAGACGTAGTTATATATGTAACTAGCTTTTTTGCGCGACTTCGTCCGCGTGGAATTAAATAATGTTACTCGGGGATAATGTAACTTACTAATGGTGAAAAAATTTTTGATATCGGCCCAGTAGTTCTCGAGTTATTTCATACATAAATACAAAGATTCTCTCTTTATAATATTAGTATAGATAAAAAATATTTACCTGAAATTATACATCTCTTCTAAATACCGAATGACTGAATAAAATTTTAATTTGTGCAAAGTATCCGTTTTATCATGTCTCGATTCTTCAAGAAAATGCATATATGTTTCGCTTTTCAAACGATCGGTTATAACGGAAACACATTTTAATTTGGCGCCATGTAAATTATTACGACTTTTTTCCCGCGCAAACAAAGTTAAATTCCAAAATCCTAATTTCCGTACAACGAATATGCCATTTCGTTTAAAACCCGTGTTGTAAGCTTCGTAGAACTTAAAACCTTTGTTATTATTAATTAATACAACATTAGAGTCAATTCTAAGTGGCAATCGAGATAAAATCCGTATAGTTGAATTTAAATTATCAGTATTTATAATCCAATTAATTCTTTTATGGTTTGAATTTAAACGACCCTCTAACACTTTTATCCAACCTTTACACGATGCATCCAGTACTATTCCAACTTTTGTTTTTTTTATACTCATTTCATATTTACCAATACTATCGTATTTTACAGCCAAGATTTTTATTCCCGCGTCGTAAAAAGCTTTTTGTAGTAAAATTACTTGAGAATTTTTATGGCAATGAAAAAATACACAATCATGTATATTATTATTTTTAAATATCTGTGCGATAAAGGAAAAATGGGGGTAAATGGATAGTAACAGTTTGAATGCTATGATATCCATTATGAATTAAAATGGACTGTTATTCTATCAAATATTGGGTTTTATAGCGTTTATTTGAAAGCAGTTGACAATAAAAATGGTCAGCAATCAAAAACAATTACTGTCAGCACATTACATGAAGGCTGAAAGACAAATTGCATGTTATATTTAGTAAGTGGGAAGGATATTGAGAGCATAAATGCTTTACTCTTTTATATAATATTGGGTCACATAAATAGCCATAAAAAACTTTTACACAAGTAAAACTTAAAAATTAACAATTTAATTAATGTTTCTAGGACTTTTTCCTTGAATATTAAAAATTAAAACATTGATAAAATCAAAGTATTTTTTTTGGAATTTTTAATTTATTTGACAAAATAATAAACAAACACTTACTAGCATCATTTACATTAAGTTTGTATTATCAAATATTATGGTTCAAGAAAAACTTATATTCAGAAAATGTACAATAATTATAAATAGAAACATATTTTATTAGGTTAAACGGCAATGTTTAGTGGTGAGCATCAGAAAACACATCTTGAAAAGGAAATTCTGCAGCTTCAGGTGTTAAGAGATCTGATAAATAGCACACAGTTCCTGCAATACCTTCATACAAGCTCTCGGGATTGTCAGGTAGTCTTGAATCTCTAATAAATACTTCACTCTTCATGAAATTCGCAAACATCTTAGCACGGTGTAGATACTGTTCTTCCCCAGTCAATCTATACAATAGCAAGAAAACATAACCATTGCCAGCTATTCCATGACAAATACCAGGTCCTTTACGTAACAAACCTTTCTGCCATACAACCTCCGCTGCTTTGATACAGGAATCTAAAAATCTTTGATCATTAAAAGTGAGATAAGCTTTGGCCATCAAGTACACAGTGCCCGGAGCTCCATGACACCAGTGTATCAATTTGTGATCATCTAAAACAAGTTCCTCCATACAACACGGCCAGTTACCTTCTTTAGTTTGCAAGGAAGCTATGTATTCTACAGTGGTCTTCACATCCTTAGCAACGGATTCATTAAATGTCAAATACCCAGGCACAGATAACAGCATTTGTAAGATAAAGCTCAAGCCGTGAGCGGCTCCTAAATACTGAGTATTATAATAATGATACATCAGTGGACATCTACTCTTACTCTTCATGGAGAACTCTCGACCAGATTCTACTATCACATTGCATATGTTGTACATCTCTTCTGTAGTCAGAACGGCTATTTGTAACTCCCTGTGCATCCAGAGAGCTCCGGCCAAGTACCCGGCTCTACCTACAAAAAACTCATCACCCCCGCACTTTAAGAACTTCGGATTAAGATATTGGCTGCAAAGCGCTTTGTAATTTTTTATAAAGTTAGTATACCGTTCATCCTCTTTCGCTTTAAACACGACTGCCGCTAATGCAAAGGTTCCAGCGTCGCCCAAAAGAAACGACGTCCTTTCTCCCGCGGAGCAGTCCAGAGCGGGTTGCAAATATTCCACAGCTTTCTCTATATAGAAATCTTTGCTTTCTTTTAAAAGCGGGTTTTTAAATAAATTATAAAACATATAAGACACCCCGGTCACTCCGACATATAGTCCGCCATCGACATTCCTATTAGATGGTTGCAAACGCGTTGTAATATTTTTAATGTACTCATTAATTTGCTGCGTGATATCATCGTGAGAAGGCTCCTTTTCGGCTATACCTTCCTCGACGTATGGGTTTGGAAAATATCTTACCATAGTTGCACTCGGTGTAAATGTATAGAGGAATTTAGAAAGCTTTTGAAACGAAAAAAGCTTTTTTAAACCTTTATTCATTAATTACACACAACAAAAACACAAATTTAACATATAAGTAATTATTTTTGTAAATAAATTATTTAAAACATTTTTTTAAGAATTATTCTTGAAAGAAGATTGGAATTCGAAATTTTTGTTTTGTTTTCTTTTCTTGATTTTCTGTCATTTCAAGATTTCTGCCAACCAAAGAGTATCCAACATGACAAAGGCAACAAAAAGTACAAAAAATTAAAAACCGAAAAACCGTAAAAAAAATGTAAGATAATTTGTACAGTTAAAATTAAAATTAATTATCATGGGATATCATCGGATGCTGTGGTTTTGGAACCTAAGTTTTAGTCCATTTTCCTTCTTCATCATTTTCATATAAGGAAATAAGCAGGAGAAGTGGATTTGACGGAGGAAGGGACGCGTAAATAGGGGAAATATACTCTTTCTGTGCGTCTTCTTCTCCGTCGGTTAGAGTAGGCAACCCATCTACTCTTAAAGATGTCTAAGTAAGTTTCTATTTCGGCGAACCCAGGTGGCCGTTTTGCCATTTTAAACCACCGTATACTGGTAAAAAGCAATACTTAAAATTTTTAATTTCATAAATGATGATGTTATTTTTGCAACCAAAACGTGTTTATGAAGACAGCTACAAATATATTTTTTGGCAACTTGAATTTGAGTTGAGTGACAATGTTATGGTTGCCTAGCAACTATATCTAGAATTTGTCTAGAATAGATGAGATGGACCAAAACTGCCTTTTGGACGAATTTAAATCAATAAAAAGAACGATTTTCCTAATGGGGCCAATTTAATTATACATTTATTGACAGTTGTTATTGTTGTTTTAACTAATGCCTATCACATTTAGCCGTGGAAATGTATACAAAAATTGTTTTATTCAGATATTTTTTTATTGATACGAGGTGACTGCGTACTTTGTGTTTCAGGTAAGAAAGTTAGCTTTTCGCTCTAGAGGAAGATCGGTTCAATCACTAGATATCGGCGGACCGCGAGTGGAGACACCTCAAAGTGGTGATGATCGTTTATTTCTGCAAATAAAACCTGCTTTAGCAGACCCTCGGGCTGCCCATCCTGCAGTACAACGATCCAGTACAATACTAACAAGGTGAGAGACCTTAATTACGTAGAATTTAGAGTTTTTTTTTCTGTACGTAGAAGTGAATTAACATTACTACCATAAAAATCGTTCATTGTATTTCAGCAACGATTACAGTAATAAAGGAGATGGAAAAGACGATATACTTAACTTGCAAGCTGTGGGAGAAGGAAAAGTGCAACTTTCTAGAACTCCACAGGAAAAAGATCGTTTACCTGATAGAATAAGTCTAGACAGGTATAAACGACACCTTTTACTATCAATTAATATTAATATTTTAATGTATTCATCCTATTTTATCTTTTCTAGACGTGGACTGTCTTCAATACCCAACATAGTCGGAGAGCCAACATTACGTCTATTGTCATTGCAACATAACTTAATCAACAGTTTGTCAGGCCTTATACCTCTAGAGCTGGGCAAACTGGTGTTCCTTGATGTCTATGACAATCAAATCGATAAAATTACTTCTCTAGAAAAATTATTTAGCTTGCGAGTATTATTGATGGGGAAGAACAGGTAAAATTGTCTATGTTCAAGAGTAGAACCTGCATTTTGATATACATTCGTACGTAACTTAAATAATTAAGTGATTTTTGAAACAGGATAAAAAGAATAGAAGGTTTATCAAATCTGCTCAAGTTAGAAGTCTTAGATCTACATGGAAACAGGATCACTAAAGTTAGTGGCCTATCTAATTTAAATGAGTTAAAGGTTCTCAATTTGGCTGGGAATCAAATCAAATGTATTGGACAGATTGATCTCCAAGGGCTTGTGTCGGTACGAGAACTCAATTTAAAAAGGAATAAACTAAGAAAATTGCTCGGTTTTCAAAAAGTTCCACAGTTACAGAAGTTATTTCTTAGTAACAATGACCTACAGAGGTAAGAATTGATTAAAACCAGCATAGTTTGCGCAAAAGTATATTAGTTACCATGGAAAATAATAAAAAAACTGGTTATTACAGTGTGGAAGATGTATCTTCATTAGCAGAGGCCATGTCTCTTGTTGAAGTTACCTTAGATGGGAATCCAGTGGCATTAGGCGGTGATTGCACTCCATTTCTTGTATCATATTTACCGAATTTAGTAACTTTATCAAGCATGCACGTAACGGAACAGGTGAGATTATTACAATCAACAGATGACGTACAAAAGGCTTCTATGATGAACTTGAACAAATTCTGCAAGTAAAATTATAACCATTTTTTAACATTACATTATCAATAAGGTTCACATTTCTTCTCTGACCAAGAATCAGTCATTTATTTTCTCGGAATCTGTTCTTAATTACTTTAGCGTTTTCTATAGGTTCGCGCTGCAGCAATGGCCTGGCGGAATAATAAAGAAGCAGCTCACGCCGCGTACTGTGCTTTAGGTGGGTCTGCTCAGCAAGCTGCCCGGCGGGATCAGATCATTAACAACGCCCGTACCAATTGGGAATTACTAAGGTATACCCTATGTCCTAGACCATATGGATGATTTTATCTATTTAAGAAGCTAATCTAAAATATTCTATGTTCACAGGTCAGAAAATAAATGTTTTAGTGCAACAGTATCTTTGGAAAAGAATACAGAAAAAGAGTTTATATTAGAGCAATCGTCTATAACAATCACGCAGAACGACAGTACACAAACGATGGATGTAACATTGGCAGAGTCTGAAGTTACGTTGAGTCAAGAAGCCGAAGATTCTGATTGTAAGAATAATATAAGTGATGCAAGTACTAAACATGTTATGGATGGAGATGTTAAAAAGACACAAGTAAGAAAATTTCAAAGAAGCTCCACTGCTCGTAAGGTTTCAGAAAAACGAGTTAATTTTTCAGATCGAAGCGCTTCCCAAGATACCGATGTCTCACATTCGACGTCTACAAGTAGTGATGTAAGATTACCACCCATATTGTTACCGATTATATCTTCATTAGAAAATGTTAAATTATCGGACGGTACGGAATCTATATTAAAAAGATGGGAAAGCGTATCTAGCGTTGATCCCATCATTGATTCATCGATCAGTTCCTTTCCATCGTCGAGCAGTGATAGTGAAGATGAATCTAAGAAGAAACCATTAAAAAGAATGCCGACAGTCTTGAGAAATAGACAAAACTTTAGCTCGTCGCGTTCTAAGTCCGTTTGTGACCCAGAAAGTCGGAAACTTAAAGCTAAAACCCAGGATCAAGGTGAAAACGCGAGTAATATATCGTGTAGCACAAATGCGGGATCGGTAAATACATCATCTACATCGGGAAGTGATGTCAATAATAGGACATTACGACGGGAAGGTTCACTGAATAGTAGAGCAAGTAATAGAAACGTCAGAAGTGCGACGATATCAAGACGGAGTGAGAGAGCCTCATCGGGCCATAGAGCTTCCACAGCTAGAGTCAAGTCGGGTAAGAGCTTGGCCAGTCTGAAATCATCAGAACCAGTCCCAAAATCTATGCCACCATCAAAAGACAGGGAACAAGGTAATGCGCTACTAGCAAAAGTGTAAGATGTCTCATATTTATGTCCTAACTTTTAGACGGAGCTCTGTCTTCTCTGATAAGCATTTGAGTGTCGATTTTGAGCTAAAGAGATTTATGTTATCTATACATATTGAACATGCTCTGTATTGTTTAAGTCTAGTCAGTCTCTCCTCAATATCAAACCTCTCACCCGCTATAATGATATTTCAGGAGTGGATTACCTGGTGGAGGTGTGCGAGGGTACGGTGAGCGCGTGGGGCGCGGGCGCGGTGCGGCGCCTCGCCCGCGACTGGGACTGGGAGCGAGCGCGCGCCGTCACACGAGCCGCCTTCCACTACGTTCACTTCAACGCTGTTGCTCAGTCTTTAACTGAACTCAAAACTAGGTAAAATCTCAGTAAAGATTGTACAATTTGGTGAAAAGTTACGTAGTATAACACTTCCGACAAAATCTTATTGGTGTAAATTCGCAGCGCGCTGTCGAGAGAAGCGTTAACGAGACCAGATTCATTTCTAATCTTATACTCGTACTTGTGGGTGCTGAGCTGATGATTCTTAATATATTACATAGAAAATTACTTCACTTTATTTGCTGGTATTTTGAATCTTTCTTACTTTTTACTTAGGTTTCCAAATATAACGCACATATCAGTCCGTGCCACTGGACTACAATACCTCGGCCAGTTACATGCGTTAGCTGAGTTGCGCGGCATCACAGGCCTCACAATAATGCCAGAGGGTAATCCAATATGTTCTAAATATTGGCGGGAATATTCCATTTATAGACTTGCTCATTGGGGTCTGAAGGAAATTAATGATGAAAAGGTAATTATAAACTAAACTTTTGTAGTGTAGTAAACTTTTTAGTATGTGCTCAAGGTTTTTTGCTATTAAAAGGTGACAGATGAAGAACGTAAATCAGCAAATCGAACATATCAAGGTCTGAGTGATATAGTACTGCGTGCCATCCCTGACGCCCCCCTGCAACCCTTGCTCTCGCGACTGGGCCGCAACAGCAACAGCACCGGCAGCGCTAAAGCCTGGCTGAGAGCCGCTGACCCCGCTCTCAGAGATGTCATAGCTAAAGAGGCATTGCAGTATAAAAAAGGACAGGTGTCTCAGGTAAAATTAGTTAATGCAATTTATACCATAAGTAGACTCATAGTGATAAGTCTATTTTGTCACATGTCAGCCATCTTAATACATTCACTGTAATTTGCATAATATGTCAGATTAAGAATTATTTTACTTCAAAGAAGGAAATATTGTATTTTTAAATTCAAGTGTAACTGCCGGATACAGAGTCCTTAAACTACTCCTTTGTGTATATTTCTTATAATAAATCTTTAATGAGGGTCTCCATTAGCGCTCGTGTGTGGGTGATTACAGGAAGATATGAGCTGGCGCGTTCGTGGGCGTGGTCAACTATCGGACACTATAGAGGTGGCTTGCGGCGCCGCACTGCGCCTGCGCACTCTCGAACTCCAGTGGCCAACAATATTCGTAGAAATGATTGAAGACATTCTACATGACTTTGTCGACATGGATAAACACGTTAAAGAGCTAATGCGAACGCTTTCAGATTCATAGCGATCTCAATTTTTTCTTGTACACTTGTATTGATAGATGTTATATAGTTGATAGTTTTTGTTACAGTTTTATTGTAGCTATTATGACGAATTATAAATATATTTCTAGGTAATTGTTTTTTGTAACTATATAATTATATGTAGATAGACTTGTTATTCTTCCGTTAAATTAGAAAAACACTCACATTCTTTGTTGTAATGAATAGGTTAAAATGCATAGATTCAGTCCCTTTTAAGCCCAATAAGGTGGATGTTATCGTTTTAATTTGAATACGTACTTAAAGTGGGAATTTAAGGACTGATAAACATAATCCTAACATTGCTCAATAAAACTAGATTATTAACTAAAACAGTAGTTATAATAAACGTTAGCCATTGCCATTAGAACCATAACCTTTATATTTTACAGAACTTCTATTCTGTGTAATGTAAATGAGTAAAAATTAAAAAAAATGTTTTTGCTTTTTATTTATTGAAACCTAAACGAATTTAATTTTACTGTAGACAAACTTGCATTTAATGCCTTTTTTCAAGTAATGAAAAGTAGTGGTAAACGGTACTGTCTGTTTTCCGTTTCTTTTTCTTGACCATTTTTTTTCTTTCATTTATTGGAAGACATTTGAAATACACAACACTATACGTCAAATATTAAATCTGACACTTGGCTTAAAAGTCTAGGTTATCAGGCCATAAAATCTCAAAAAAAACATCTGACACTAACATGACATTGACAATTTGTTCAAAACTCAAAAACACGTAAGAGAAAAGTGTAATTAGAACTTAAAGTATAAAAGTCATAACTATGCATTGATTATAAAGTTTAAAAAGACATGGACGATACAGAAAGCACAACAACATCAGCTGATGAAAACACCGGCAACTTATGCGACAACCCTACGAGAGATACCCTCGCTGAGGGCTTGTTAGGGCTTCTTAAACCGACTGTTGATCAACTAGATGAGAGAGTACGGGCTACGAGGTAAAAAAAAGTATATTTATACACTTATTTTAATACGTTTGATGTTTAAAATATGTTATAAATTTATTGCAGAATATCGCAACTAGAATTAAAACAACAAATAGATTCATTGAACGAGGAATTATTAAAAGTGCGGGAATCGCTCAACAATCATCCAGACTTGGATCCTTATGTGAAGAAATTAATTACATGCAAACATAAAGTCACTGTTGTTCTTAATATACTACAAGCCTCTCAGGTAAATTTAAATATTTTTAGTACAAATATCATTTATAGAGAATTAACAATAGAAAATTTAAATGTTGAATTTAACTGCCTTCAGTAATGAGTTTCTTTTTTTATCTATACTAACATTATAAAGAGAGAAACTTTGTATTTTTGTTTGTATTGAAATAACTCAATAACTACAGGGCCGATTTCAAAAAATCCTTCACTGTTATTAACATAGGCTATATTATTTAATTCCACGCGGACGAAGTCGAGCACAACAGCTAGTACTATCTAAAAATAAAAGAAATATCTATGCTGTAAAATATTGATTATCATTTGTGGTTCAAATTCTTTATAAGATATTGTCGGTCATTGTTAATATGATTGAGTTGAATTGTTATACAGTCAAACCTTGATAAGCAAGATGTAGTCTCTGGTCCCGGCGGGCAACCTTCTTAAGCGAAATACCAGATTAGAGCGGAACATCTATACGCGAGAGAAATATCCCAGTCCCTTGGACTCTTTTTTTTTTGAAATGTCAGGAAATGAATTTATGCACCCCTACGCCGGGCGTGCAATAGCATAGGGAGTGTTGGACTCGCCGGCCACAGAAGGTGACCGCAATACCCACTAAAACCTGACGGCCCTCAAACGTATGGCGGGTTCGCGCGCAGGTCCCTTGGTCTCTTATCTAGGTTCGACTGTATTTGATGAAATCCTATGCTTGCAATAAACACTTCAATGTTTCACAAGTTAAATTAATTAATTTTACAATTGTATACAACTGATTTTATCTTTTAGGATAGATTAAATCAAATAAGACGAATGGTAGAAAAAGATAAGCCGAAAGTGAAAGTTATATCGGAACCTTTGCCGGAGCCCGAGCAAGGCACCAGCGGCGTTTCAGACAAGGGAAGTATAAACTGACAATATGGAGACACCGATACAAGACCACATTAAAAAAAAAGATTTTGACCATGTTTACGAACCTGCGGAAGACAGTTATCTACTTATTGACGCGTTAGAAAAGGATTTAATATATTTAAAAAGAAAAAATCCGATATTCTGCTTAGAAGTGGGATCAGGCAGTGGTATAATAATTACCGCTTTTGGGATGGCATTCCCGAACTCCATGTGCTTCAGTACTGATATCAATTTTAAAGCGTGCGTCATGTCTAAAAGTACGTCGATACAAAATAAAGTTAATTTAGAAAGTATAAATATGGATTTAGGAAGATGTTTTATTGAGAATAAATTTGATATTATAATTTTTAATCCTCCGTACGTTGTAACGGAGTCTGAAGAGTGTGGTAGTGTTGGTATAAGTGCGAGTTGGGCTGGAGGTGTGAAAGGTAGAGAAATAACTGACAGAATGCTTGATTTAATACCAAAAATACTGGCTGTTGATGGGGTTTTTTACCTCTTATTAATAGAAGAAAACATTCCAAATGAAGTTATAACAATCATGGCTGAGTATGGTTTCAGTTCAGAAATTATTATCAAACGAAGAGTGAGAAATGAACATCAACTAGTTGTAAAGTTTTACAATAAAACTAACTAAGACATTATGTGTGAAAACCTCAAAAGTATAATTTAAATATTCAAACCTTGATAAGAGAGTTATTCTATGGTCCCAACGAGCTTCCTCCACAAGCGAAAAACTCGGATTAGAGAGTAACCTCCATAACGCCTTGTACACACTAGGATAGTATTTTCGTCGAGTAGCAAGTATCCGAACAAAGGATTTACTAATCTATTCTACTAAAATGTTGCTGTTCGGGACACGTTTAGGCACTAAATTACTACCCTAGTGTGTAGATTTAGGCCTAAACGATTCCGAACAGTAGTAAATCCTATGTTCGAATAAATGCTACTTGCTAAAATACTATTCTGGTGCAAACAAGGCTTTATAGCAAATGTGGCGCTCGCTTTTTAACGCAAATAAAATTAAGCTTTATTAAGATTGAAACAAAGTTTAATTTAACTTTTCACATATTTTCTATGATTGCGATTTAAAGAAGTGCATATTGTGTGCAATTCAAATGTATTTGCGATAAAAATCTGCTCTGCAGTGTCCGAATGCCCCCTTACTGTAATGCCTTGTATTTACTATGATAGTATTTTAGTTGTGTAGTTAGTAATTTACTAACTAAACGTGTTCGAACTGCTACATTTTAGTAGACAAGATTAGTAAACTTTGTTTGGATACTTGCTACTTTCTTCTCAACTAAAATAGTACGAACAAGGCTCAATAGTTTTTTCTTGTGTATGGCAGTTCTGTATGTATGTTATATAATTTTGTTTTAATTAAGTTTATTATCAGAAATTGTACTTTTTGATGACTCAATCGCAATACATACTAAAATGTCCATAAAATGTTTTGTCAATTTTAAAGTATACAGAGTTTATATTTAAAAATGAAATATTAAAAAGGAAAAGATTTTTTATTGATGTGTCTATTATTTGTTATATTACAAGTATTTTAGCAAAAAAATCTTTAGTTTTTCTAAGAGAAAAATATGTTATTAAAAATATTTATTTCTGCGTAATACATTTGTAACATAATTTGAGACTTATTATTAAAGATTCTTCTTTACAGCTTCTCCGAATAATTTAGCTCCTTCTTCACTTTCTGAATATCCAGGTAAATCCGCACACTGTTTTAGCCATCTTTGAATATTTGAGAATTGTGAAATATCCCAACCTACAGCCTAGAAAAAAAAAAGTTTCTTAGATGTAACACCGAAGCAACTGCTGCACATAAACATGGAGCTAATATTCAGATTATTTAAAACCTGTTTTTTTTTAATCGTAATTTTCTACCATAGAGTAGATAATAAAGAACCACCATTGATTAAAAAATCTTACCAATATAGCAGACACAGATGCATAGATTGCAGTGTCAGCAATTGTACAATTATCATCTGCTACCCATTTAGAGCCCTCTAAAAAGTTATTGAGGAAACCCAGGGTAGCATTCAAGTCATCTTTCAACACCTGAGATATTTCTTTTACACCTTGGAACAGAATTGGATACTGGAAATAAGTACAAAATCTGATATAAAAAGGCTCGAATTACTTGGATATAAAAAATCTTCAAAAAACGATATGACTAGAATAGCAGTTTTGATTATGTACATTAGTAACGGTACCAGCAGATAAAAATATTTTAATTATTAGAAAGCAGTTAGTACTTTACCCAACCAAAATAATATTCTAAAACATACGCAAATCGCCCTTATCTTAACGTAAAGAAATGAACTATCAAAATATAATCGTTGATTCACTAAGGCTCGTTTTTTAATATCTTTCGGGTAAATCGATTCGTCTTTCCCATATTTATCGGCCAAATAACAAGCAATAGCCCGACTTTCCCATAGAACAAAACCGTCGTCATCCAATGTAGGAACGCAGTGTTGAGGATTAATCTTCAAAAAACTTTCTTTAAGCTGTTCCTTCTTGAATAAATCAATTATTTCAATTTCTACGGGCACTCCAATCACTTTTGCCGCCAAACAAGCACCGCGCGACGGAGCACTTAATGGAAAATGATATAACTTTACGGGAGACATGTTAGAAAATAAATAACAGTCTAAATTAAAATTTCCCTGACAAGTAAAGTGCAGAAAGTTACAAAGAGAAAGTTCCTAGGGTTGGTGGTGATGACAGATAGTGGCCGGTGGGCGACGGGTGACGGGCGGCGAAACGTCAAATCAAACTTGTTTGACTTTCCCTGCGATGTGGGCAATGCGCATGTGTGCGCTAAAAAAACGAAAACTTGTATTGCGCAGCTCATGCGTGAAATTCAAATAATCCCGCCACTTTTCGCGCTTTGGCGCACTTATAGTAATTTTGAAAAATATGAAACATTTTAAAACTTTCGATACATTTAATAGAAATACAAAAACAATATGTTTAATTTCTTAAACTATAACTCAACAAACTTCACTTCTTCAAATTTTTCTTCACAAGATCCCCATATATTTTTGCTCCTTCTTGAACCTCTTCGTAACCAGGTAAATTAGCACAGTTTTTCAACCAACGTTGGATATTCGGAAAAGATGATAAATCCCAACCAATAGCCTAAAAATTAAATACCTGATGATTATTCATTGTTAATTTATTTAATTAAAAAATATAGTTGTAGAGCCCAGCCCATTTGCCTATCGTCTAACCTTGACACTGCCTCCTTTATTTGTCGACTAGTTTATTATTAATTAATGTTCATATCAACTTACAAATATTCCTGAAGTCGAGGCAAAGATGGTTGTGTCCGCAATAGTCACATGTTCACCGGCAACCCATTCGTTTTCCTCCAGATACTTGTCCAAAATCGTTAAAGATGCGTTGAAATTATCTCGCACATTGTCTTTTATTTCAGTTTCGATGTTAAATAGTATGGGATGCTGAAAATATATTTAAAACAGTAACAACCAGCATAGTTAGATACTTCGAAATGTTACAAATAAATCACTGGGAGTATACTTACACAAATCGCTCGAATTTGCACAAGTAAAGTCGAACAATCAAAGTACAAACGTTGATTAACTATGGCGCGTTTTTTGAGATCTTTAGGATAAATTGTATCATCAGTTCCATATTTATCTGCTAAATAACATACTATTGCGCGACTCTCCGCTAGTATAAAACCATTATCATCAAGAGTGGGTACGAAGTGTTGTGGGTTTATCTTCAAATAAGCCTCACTATATTGCTCTCTCTTCGTTAAATCCACTATTTCTAATTGAATCGGGACTCCAATTAATCTTGCTCCCATTAGTGCAATTCTAGCCGGGCCACTTACAGGGTAGTAATATAATTTAATTGAAGACATTTTCGATCTTTAAAAATAAATAAATATTTAATCAACTTTCGCGTTTTATACAGTGGAATTTAACGAATTGACTGAAGTTAATCTTATCTGAACATTTTATATGACATTTAGAATCTGCCTAAAAATGGTGACTTTATCTTTGTTATTACGTTTGGTAGCAATCGGTAATTTAATACTTGTGGCGATTACAAAGCAATTATTATTGAATGTTTTCAATGCTCATGGCCATTATCTAGCGAAATCTGCAAACTAAGCTTGCTACGTGCAGCATTATCAAGCAGACCGTGGCCTCCAAAAGGTTAATATTTACTTTAATTCACTACGTACTAAGCGGTCACACAGTGAACTACTCAAGGAAACATTACATTTACAACAGAATATTCGTGCAATATATATGGCCTGTACAATTATTACGTCGCCGACGTTCGATCATGAATAAGTGTTATTTTAAATGATAAAAAATTGTAACCCTATATCTTCATTACACAGAGTTTGCGATAAAAATGGATTTATGCTAAGCAAAGTCTCTGTTTTTTTTCCGCGAACTCGGTCTAATGAAGCCGTAGGGTAAGAGAAACTGGTTATATTACAATTAACTTATTTA
>QDHC01004249.1:333747-344803 GCA_013186455.1 Papilio dardanus tibullus | reverse complement strand
CGGAGGTCAAAGAAAATGCCTCACTTTTAGGTATCGAGTGTTCCATCTACAGTATAATATATCTTTGGCCTCACTATATTGTTCTTTCTTCGTTAAATCCACTATTTCTAATTTTACCGGCACTCCAACTAATCTTGCAGCCATTAGTGCAATTCTAGCTGCACCACTTGCAGGAAAATAGTAAAGCTTTAATTCAGACATTTTACTTAGTAATAATAAAAATAAAACTCTAGTTTAAAAATTAATGCGAACTTGTTTTTGTTTAAAAGTGAACTTTCTTGCAGTACAACAATATTTTTTACATCACGTGACAGGTCGGATTTTTAACCTATGTTTACCTACTTTAACTTAAATGGTAGGGTAGGTTCTTTTTGTTACCAATCGACAATTTGTATTAACCTACGTATTTCTATATTTTATTAGTTTTAAATATATCTTTAATTAATAATTGTTAAGTTCTGGATAATTTAAGTCCAGTTATAAGTAATTTGATAAACTCGATATTGGCATAGATACTGGCAACAACAAGGTTTGTGTTTGACACCGTTTGACAGCATCGCACTCAACAGGTGTTTGGTGTTTTTGTATATTTTGTGTTCTGTTTAAGTTTAGTTAATTTTTATTGTTAATGTATCACAGATGTGGTTGTTAATTTACAAAAACATTTAGTGAAGCTCACCTTAAAATTGGGTATAAAAATATAATGGACCAAAAATGTAGAGCTTGCTTAGAAAGAGGATCTTTTCAGAGTATTTTCCAAGTTAAAGGATCATTGAAATTATCATCAAAAATTATGTCTATAGCCAAAGTTCAGGTACGTTAACATTACTCTAATATATTTTTGGAAATAACTATTTTTTACAGGTATGATTGATTATTAAAATTGTGTTTTTTATGTCCCAGATATGCCCCAATGATGGGTTACCATCAACAATATGTAAAACATGCACAGAGAAGCTTGAAACATGTATTCAATTTATTGGAATGTGTGAAAAATCAGACCGTATTCTTCGGTCAGCTATCAGTTTTCAAAAATCAGTGTTAAATTCAGAAAACTTCGATACAGACAATATTTCCAATGACAGTATTAATAATTGTGAACTTAAAGTTTATACGCAGAACAATATTAACTTAACAGAAGAAAGGAATGTAAACTGTATAGATAATGAAAAAGATATAATGTTAGAAAATAATACAGATGTCCTAAAATATGAAAATAAAGAAACTCGAAAACAACAATGTTTTAAATGCGGCAAGGTAATGTCTTCTAGGTGGGTATTAAATTATAGGTTTCATATAAATTTATAATTGTAATCTAGTATTAATGTTTTTTTTTTTAATTTCAGATTCCGTTTGAAAACACACTTAAGGACACACACTGGAGAGAGACCTTTTTCTTGTCCTCATTGCAACAAAAACTTTTCATTGGCACAAAATTTGAAGGTCCATCTTAGGACACATACGGTACATATTGTATTCTTCTAATCTTTTTAATTTAAATTTTATTCAGAAATGGATTATTCTTCCAAAAGTAATTGTTGTATAAAAAGTGATCTTTTGAACCAGGAAAAAAAAACCAAAATAGTCCCAAAAAATGTCCAAATTGTATCCCTTGGCCCTTGGTTATATTTTATACTAATAATAAAAGTTGTCTCCTTTTATACAGGGTGAAAAACCTTTCAGTTGCACCGTATGTGGTGACACATTTGCCCATTCCGCAGGCCTTGCGGTACACAGGCGTAAGCACACTGGTCAGAAGCCGTACCAGTGTATACTATGTCCGCGAAACTTTAGAACTGTTGGTCATTTGCAGTATCATATAAGGTTTTTTTTTTAAATTTTTTTAACTGCAATCTTCTAACTGTAAATTATTATAGTATGTTGGTACCATTGGCCATATATCAGAAGATTTTTTTAAGAAGAATGTGCATGGATTAATTTTATTTTTTTAATGGTATATTTATGGTGCAGTATTCATACTTTGATTTGTCTTAACTTGGAAATTATTTTTTAATTATTATTTTGGTTTCAGGAGACATACTGGAGCAAAGAATTTTGAATGTACAATATGTGGTAGAGGATTTATAACGCAAAGTGATTTGAAACGGCACTCAATAACGCATTCCGGAGAAAAACCTCACGTGTGCTGTTATTGTGGCATGCGTCTCACTCGGGCCTCGCATCTTAAAAGGCACATACGTTTACACGATAACGAAAAAGATTTACAACCTGAACTATCCACAGAAGGAAAAAGTGATGAACAAGAGGTTGATACATAGATAAGCTTGGAAAATACTTGAATAAAGTATACAGCTATAATTATTATTTTATTTATTACGCTGTGTCTAAAATATATTTAATCTTGTAGTTTTCTAGAAATCGATTTAGTTTATGCAAATTTTTAATAAATCTGTAAACGAAGAACTGATAGTTTGGAAGTTCTACGATTTTTTTTACTTTTCTCGTTTGGTGGTTTCTACCAATTATTACCTAACTACTCTTTGATCATCGCAAAACTTTTACATACTGGCAACACCGACTCGTTTAAATTTTGAAATTCGTTACCAACGAATCTTTTGTTATAAATTGTGTGACTGAAATGCAAATGTAATTTCGAAGTTGTGCTGTTTATAGGAACGAATTTAGTTTCTTGTGATTGTTTTTTCAGACTTATTAACAAGGGTTATAGATTTACAATAAATATCGTGCTTATAATTAGCTTATTCAACGCTGAAAGTGTAAACGATAGTTGTTAACAATGCCGGCCCGTGATATTTATTATTCCGACAAATACCATGACGATGTGTTCGAATACAGGTAATTATTTGATCATACTAATGTAGTTGTGTATATTTATGAAATTAGCTTATTTAGGTATAGATATTTCAAACGATCATACCATCCCATTTAATTACAATATTTACATTGGTCCTGCATATTTACGCTAATTCATTTGTCATTCATATTTTCATTTTCTTATAAAGTTTAATGACACGCTGCTAATTGTCGTTATTTCTTTTCTTCATTTTCGATTTGGATTCCAAGATTAATTTGATTTTCATTAACTTCTAAGGCCTAGAAAAGATGTTATATGTCAACTGATACGATTAAACATAAAAATAAAGTATTGAAGACAATATTGATGCTTAAAGTTTACTATAGCGATGGTTTCCGTGTTAATTTTTAATTGTATGTATGTGAAATAAATACTTCAGCTTGGGGTGTTCAGAGTGTATTTATTCGGTTCCAGACATGTTGTTCTACCGAAAGACATGGTCAAGTTAGTGCCCAAGAACCATCTTATGTCTGAACAGGAATGGCGCAATATTGGAGTGCAACAGAGTCAAGGATGGGTACATTATATGACACATCAACCAGGTAAACACACATCTCATAATTCCTTATTTTGAGTATTACATTGGTAAGCATGTGGATAAAGAAATATATAGTTATAGTACATTGTGGCAACCCTGAATGACACAAGGACAGGATGATTGGTTATAAGTAATAATCACAGATCACAATGGACTTATTCTAAAACTTAAGGGATAGACCTAGAACAGTGGTTCCTAAACTTATTTTGTCTACTGCCCACTTTGAGAATAAATATTAATAAAAATAATAGAAGTCGTTGTTTAAGAGGCCTCCTAGCTAAATAAAATTACAAATCACCCCCTCTCCCGCCTCTACACAATGCTCCCATTTTCTTTCTGGGTCTCTTACCGCCCCCCTTAAGACCTGCAGCACCCACAAGGGGGTGTTATCGCCCACTTTGGGAAAGACTGACCTAGAAGGAAAGAAAAGCACTTATACTATGTAACCTCATGAGCTATGGCCTGTGATTTTGATTCCTGAGGTTCCGCAGGGTACTCTAGGTGGAGTAGTATGGTCCATCCTGCATCCATTTAGTGCCTTTGGTAATTAAAATTGTATTCTTTCAAACTTCTTATGTTGCAAGCCAACATAATATTGACAGTCAACATTGTAATTGTAAATCATTTGGTAGCTAAAATAGTGTTCTCTCCTTGTTCTTATGTGATATACCAAACCAATATTATGTTGACTATCATTGTAATTATTATATTTTCTTACAGAACCCCATATTTTATTGTTCCGAAGGAAGATAACAACACAACCGAAGAAAGCTTAGGTGCAGTTATAGATTTGTACAGTCGTTGGTGAAAATTACATTTTAAACTTCTAATAAGTTGGCTCATAACAAACTTTAAATCAGGGCAAGATACTTAGGCGAGAGGTTTCTTTAATTTAGTACTTTTTGGTTGTTATTAAATTTCAGTACTAGTATTTGTTTGCTAAGGTTAGTCTAAATTTTAGATTTCTTGTGGACAGTTTTTAATAAACTTTTACAATTAAGTTAACTAAAGTTCTAGAATCATCTTTATTTTTCTTGAATATCTAAAACTACTGGTTAGATTTTAGATATAGGTGATGTAAAATTAATGTTTAAATGTTATTATTTGGTTTGTTATGGGTTTGATCTTCATTCCATAATTAGGATTGTTTTAAGTAAGTCATTAATTTAAGATTTCCAGTGCCTTCATGACAATAATGAGTTTTGTTATAGTCCAGGGATGGTAAACATTTATGTAGCAGTTTGCCATTTTACGATAGAAATGTTCAATAAAGTTATAGCTGTGCCTTGAAATTGAATTTGTGATTAAGAACATTGGGTCTCTTAAGTTAGCTCCTAATATAATAGATATCTCCTTTTGCAATCAATTTGACGAAAATATGTTGCATCCTATTGGTGTACCATCCTTGTTATTTTTAATATAAATTTTATTCCAAATGTTCCTTTCACAAATTATCACTTGTAAATATGGTTATTATAAAATTATCATCTTTCAATTGTGTTTTAAAATTTCAATTATAAAAATTAATGAAATGTAATTTTAATTTTAGCATAACTTTTAAATATTAAGTTAAATAGGCATCTAATTGCAGCATTTAATTCTTTGCCTATTAATTTTAGTCGCCTCTTATATTACACATTGTTGATGGGCAATTTTACTGAAGATTTATCCCAGGTTACCGGCAACAAAACGCGCATCTCGAGTTTATTTATGCCCTGTCAGCAACGTTCGGTGATAAAAACGCAAGTTAACTCTTGACCTGTTAACAATGTTAATTGCTGAAAATGAAAAAAACTTATCTTTTTACAAAAGATCACTCACAATCACAATTATACTCAACTGATTGATTGAGAAATCTCACTATGGTTTATATTATCAATTTTCAACACTCATTACTTTTTTTTTGTCTTAATAATGCAAATTATTTTAAAATGTTAACTATTATTTTAAAGATGTTAATCATGTTAAAAAAATCATATTCATCTTTATTGAAGGCAAATTTAATTTAATTAATAAATATATTAGGTAATGTAATTGTTTCAATATGTTTTAATAGAACTTAAGGTATTGCATGTGTAAGATTATTCAATAATTCAATGGCTCTTATGTAAATTACCATAAGTATGTTTGAAACACAATTTAGCAAGACTATATTTTAATCAATAAATTACGATGCATCAAATTCATTGTTTATTCATAAAGTGATAGACAAATAAAATGTAGTACTTACTAATAAAATTAAAACAGATTAATATTTTTAAAAGTTAATGGAAAAACGTAAATAAGCTAATAGCAAAATTGTGGCTGACATAAATCCTTGTTAGCACCTGGATAGTATTTTAGCCGAGTAGCAAGTAGCATTTATCCGAACATAGGATTTACTGTTGTTCGGACTCGTTTAAACCTAAATCTACGCACTAGGGTAGTAATTTAGTAACTAAACGTGTCCGAAAAGCAACATAGTAGAATAGATTAGTAAATCCTTTGTTCGGATACTTGCTACTCGACTAAAATACTATCCTAGTGAGTACAAGGCATAAGAGCCAATGATTTAATCAAACCTTTTTTTTTCATTTTTACAGTATGTTACTCACTGGCATTGATCATCTACTTATGTTAAATCATTATTAAATTTGGATATTTTTTAAATTTTAATTTGTGTAAATAATGTAAATGTGCAGAATATTGGCAGTAAATAATTTTGTCAAACTTTGTGTTTTGAAAATCTCAATCAGATAAATTATTTGGTGCTAAAAACTTGTTTTATTACCTACATATATTTTCCAAACACTCATCTGAACACCAGTTAAATGGATTTTAAAAGAATATTGTAATATATTATAAATAAACTAGCGGTCGCCAGCGACTTCGTAAGCTTGACGAAAAATTTCACTATAGAAGCACTAATTCCAATTTTCATGCAATTTTGACATAGGAATCATGTTGCTCCATGCAAACTTTGGACCTCCATTTCGAACCCTTAGGGGTCGAATTACGTAAAATCCTTTCATAGTGCACGCCTACGTAGTAACAGCTTGCTTGCTGTGCGTCTCCTCCTCCGAAGATTAAGGGTAGGCAACGCATCTGCAAATGCAGATGTCTATGGGCAGCGGTCGCTTCGCTATTACAGCGAATTAAGGTGGCCGCTTGCTCGTTTGCCACTTTTTAATATAATAATAATAACAGTAACCTCTATACAAAATTTCAAGTTTCGACCCAGTAGTTTTGTGTGCTTTGATTTTAAAATTTCCGTCTGGTCTTTTATATATATAGACTAGCTGTTGTGCGCCACTTCGTCCGCGTGGAATTAAATAAAATAGCCTATGTTACTCTGGGATAATATAGCTTTATAATAGTGAAAGAATTTTCGAAATTGGTCCAGTAGTTCTTGAGTAATTTTAATACAAACAAAAATTCAGAAATAAAAAGTTTCTCTTTATAATATTAAGTATAGATTGGCAATAATAATAACTTAATGTAGCAAATATACAAATAAAAGATCTTAAAACTTATATTTTAATATTTATTTTCGTTTCTTTCTTGCACCAGGTGATAAAGATGATATTTTAACAGTTTCCAGCTGTGAGAACTCAATCTGCTCTACTCTAATGTCATCCGTTGTAACAGCATCCAATATATCTAGTTGCAACTGATCTTGTTCCAAGCTTTGTAACATTTGGAAGCCAGGCTCTAAAGAAGGTGTGAAGGCATCATCCAGTGCTGCCGGAAAATGTAACTCCGGGACTTCTTCCAGTGGTTGAGCGAGCTCTCCTAAAGCCAAAGACTCACATTGAACCTTCAATTCTTCACATTTTCTTTTCATCTTGGCGTGGTATTTGACTACTCGATTCTGATAAAACTCATGCAGGTTACCAACATTCAGATCAGCGAAAACTTTTGCTATCACATCAGGGAAACCAGACCTAATACCGCTCGCTTCTCTATCTACTATGGTTCTCATTAGTTTGCACATATTATTTAAGTACATATCCAAGGCGTCTGCTAATGCATTTAGAGCTGTGTTGGTACAAGTAGCAATGCCGATGTGACCGAGGGCGATCGCGGCGCACTGGCGTAACGCACGTTTATGACTTTCTGGTGTGAAAGGAGAAATAATCGGTCCTTTACCACGAGAAAAATCACAATACTCTTTTAGTAGAAAGTTTAATGGTGGTGCGCCTACGTGTTCTAATTCTATATTTAATTCTGGAGGCGGCGTTGGTAAGCTCATAACGTCTAAACGAGCGCCCTCGAAGACTGCGTTCTCTGTTTGTTCTAATATAGCCGTTAACTGTCTTGCGTACGCATGCAATTGTATAGTGTGAGTTATTATGTTTAGTTTTGGTAGTTCTACAGGTGAAGATTTTACAGTAATCGGTATTTCCGGTATATTTTGCATACCTAATTCTATAATAGGATTGAAATTAACAGTCTGGTGTATAGTATCATCGGTTTCATCGTCTTCAAATTCTCCCCACAGTTTCTTCGACATTTCTATCTAATTGAAACACTATTAAAAGGAGGAATAAGGAAGTATTTACTAAGTAACTTACAAATGTTGTCGTTTGTTTATTTCACATGTAAGAAATAATATTTGCTTTAAATTCTTGTGTTTTATTTGTATTTATTGTTATTTCTACTCGTCAGCTGTCTTGTCTTGTCAGTGTCAAAGTAGTTCAAAGAGTAAACGAGTAAAGAGTAAACTTTGTCCGTCAAGTTAAGTACAGATAACTAATTTCTCCTTTTATTCACAAATTATTTTTGCCTTTAATATTTTTTTATTTGATATAACTAATATTACAGTGATTAAAGACCAATTCTATATAGATGCCTGTTGTAAGTTTTTCAGATGCAATGGAGAGGGGGACGTCAGGAGAGATGAAGATGGTCACAAAGGTTAACCAAGTGCTTAAAATCTCAGAGTAACAGGCCAAAAAGCCAGTCATATGTAACAAGGTCGGATGAGATCGCTTTTATGCTGCCATGGCAGACGTTTGCACTAGATAAAATATATTGAGATGACATGGAGAAGGCCGGAAAAAGATAAATTTCTGCTTAAAGATTTTTTATTATTACATTATCAATTATTAATTGCTTTCGAAGCTACGCTACTACCGTGGAGTACCGCTTTCGAGAAGCTGTAGTGTACGGAAACACGACATGGTCAGCTTAATATATGCGCTAAGCTTTTGCTTAAAACAATTTTCACATTTAAACACGGCACTGAGAAACACTATAAAATTATGTAATTTTGCGGAAATTATATAAAAAGAGCATTTTTGTTAATGAGATCCGACATTTAATAGGTACTAACAATGTCGTCGGATGTAATAATTGTTGTGCCAACAACACCGGGAGCATTTAAGGTCGTCATAATTTGTTTTAATTATTTTTAATCTATGTGTAGAGCGATCGCGCTGGGGAATTTGTTACAGGACGCGAGGCGAGGTTGTATAGCGAAGTACTTACGCTGCACATATTCATATGCTGTACGTGAAGTGAACAGCAAAAATAAATGAAAATTAGTAATCGCATTTCGGTAAAAACAAAACATGTTTTCTACTATATCTTACAATACTAAAACTCAATACAAAGAACAGTCAAAAAATAAAAATAATCAGTGACTTAAAACTTTTTAGTTAACTACAAATCGCAGAAAGCAACAGATCCGTAGAGGTCAAAAGTTGTGTAGCGCGTCTACGAAAGCTACGACGCTGTAGCCTTAAGACGTAGAGAGTACGCAAAAGTATCATCTCTACATCTATGTCACAAAATTCGTCAATACGTCGCAATGAGATATTATAACAGTCGGATACGCGTCCCTCGGTAAACGGAACTCTACGTAGGCCTAGTTACGAGTCGAGAGGTTCATTCAGGACATGAAATACCGCCGGAAGACTCGCAGATCAATCGCTTGCCGCCCCTCGCCCCCCTCGCACGTCCCGCAGCCCTTCGCGATCCCACCACAGGATCCTAGGAAGACCAGACAGAGTGGCTCGTCAGTCAGGCCGCGGCGGTCGTGAGAAACGCACGTGCCGGATCAGCGACTCACGTCTCCGATATAAGTGATGCTGTTGTGTTTGTCACGAAATTATTGAGTGCTAATATACTCTTATTTCACGAAGTACGGTAAGTGGTTTTATTAGAAAAAATACTGTTTATTTGAATTAGAAAGGAAAAATCAAATTTTACTCACGCGAATATCACCTGTTGAACGCTTCTTAATTTCGTATGAAATTCAGTTAACCCTTATTTTTAAATAGTTTTTTTAAACTGGAACGTAAGATGTGATCATTTATGTGGGGTTTTGAAAACTCCTAATTGCAAGTGACAGTTAAGGAAAATTGAATTGAGAGAAAGAATAATGAGGGAATGCCGATTTTTAATAGATTTTTTTAAAATTGAAACGAACGTTTTTTTAGAAACTTTTTTAAAAACAAATATTGCGTTCTTGTGCCTTATATTTGGCAGGCAACAGGTTGTCGCGAAATGCAACGTAGATACGTATTTACAACGTCAAGCTTTGTTAAATGTTTTTTTTTAAATATTTTTTACATTAAATGCATTAAGTTTTAATTACACAAATGAGAATACAGTCTAACCTGGATAAGCGAGAAACCTCAATAACCGAGACTAATATCGCCGTCCCTTGGACTCTCGCTTATGCAGGTTCGACAGTAATTGTATTTGTTTATCTGTCAAATTAATTATATCAGATATATTTAATTGAAGAGTATATTTCATTAGCTGTTTGAAGGTAATTTTATTAACGTTTTAATAAAGTTAAATAATTGTTTTTGTTAGTGGCGTGTCCATCGTATCCTTTCGTCCACTTCGCCTTGACAGTGGCCGGAAACACTTGTTGTCACAAATTGAATTTGCAATGCTTTGTTGTGAACGAACGACTAATAAACTTTTTTGCGTAGGGTTAAAGCTTGTAGGTATTTCCGCCGGATTGATATATTAAGAAGTAGGTAATAATTATTAATTTAAATAATTAATAATGAATAATATGTAATTTTGATTGCACCGATATATTATCATCATCTGAGGCACTACAGCAACGGGTGGACCTGGTCCACTAAATTTCTCTAATTTGGTCTACTTTGGGCCTTTGGTACCGATATATATATAGTAGTGGTACCTCTAGTAGTAGTATAGTTCGACCTATGATGGGCTACATTTTCCTTCACTCCACGACTAGCGTGTATTTTGCGTGAATACACATATCTTTGAATTTCTTCGCCGATATGTGCAGACATCACGATGTTTTCCTTCACCGTAAGCGGGCCGAGGTTTAATATAGCTATATACCGATATATTATTATTACATAAATAAGATTTAATGCAATTATTTTATCATAATCATCACAAAAAGACGTACGCCAAGATCATATGAGTTTTATAAATTGAAAATAGTACTGAAAATGATGTTTTTTATCTAGCAACTAGCGACCCGTCCCGGCTTCGCACGGGTGTAAATCGGGATAATGCTGATACTAAATAATAATTTAAAGCGCTAAAAATGTGTTAATTTACGACATCATAATAAAAACCTCTAAATTATCAGTGTAGTCTCTACTATATTGTGAATGTATTATACATGAAAACCTTCCTTATGAATCAATCTATCTATTAAAACCGCATCAAAATCCGTTGGGTAGTTTTAAACATACAAGCAT
>QDHC01004249.1:308012-321572 GCA_013186455.1 Papilio dardanus tibullus | reverse complement strand
TCAAGAAAAGAGCGTACTCCTCTCTCAAAGGCCGGCAACACATTTGTGGTTCCTCTGGCGTTGCAGATATCCGTGGGCGTCGGACCAACTGATTTAGTTGATCCGCTGCTCGTTTGCCCCCTTCTCCTATATATAAAAAAACTATTACCTCTGTATTTTAATGCAGTTATTCTTAAAACTGCTCATTTCCACTGTAGAATATTTGTCCTACATGGATTTATGTATGTATGTTTTTTGATTTCAGAAATGTATTCCCAGAGAACCTCGCTCAAGCGACTATTGCATCCTACCGAACTAAACTATCTTACGACCCGAAAGATAGCAAAATGATTAAAGGTAATATTAAAATAATTCTATATATATCTATAAATTAAAATAATTAAATAAGTACTAATTATCTTAGAAAGTAATTATTTTTGTCGTCGTCAATCATATATTAACTCCCCAAGAGACTCGAACCTACCTAATTAGGGATGATAGGGCCTTAGTCAACATCGCTTGCCAAATGTGGGTTGATGAACTTGTTGCTATACCAAAGCAATCAACACCATAGTTTAACTTTCCCCCCTGCACCAGAGACAAAAGCTGTAAGAGAGGACATGACCATTATAAGTTTCAATATTTTTTTTCTTTACACTGTTCGTGATATTTAAAAAGCACGCATCAATAACTTGTTACATTTTTCAGGTCATATAGAGACATATAAGATAGAAGGAGACTATCAAAGCGGCACAAACGTCCTGGGACTGGTGTGCTTCAGTATTGTGCTAGGAATCACCATGGGCAAGATGGGAGACAAGAGCAAACCTCTACAGGAGTTCTTTCACACTCTCTCTGAAGCCATGATGATCATCACTGGATGGGTTATTTGGTAATACTGATATGGATCCAAACTTCCGCGGTGGCTAGACCTTATCGTGTTTTGATTTGGTCAGGTTGATCTGAAATGGATCAAAACTAATTCGATATAAAAGTTCTTTGGTGAATTAATTATTACAGCAGATTCTTTTTATAATTTGTAATACACATTTTCCAGGCTTTCTCCACTCGGCGTGTTCTTCTTAGTAACAGCGAAGATCATGGAAATAGATTCCTTCGCGGACTTAGTGGGCCGTTTAGGATTGTACTTTATGACGGTACTACTCGGTCTGTTCTTGCACGGGTTCGGTACGCTCAGCGTTCTATTCATGCTGGCTACTAAGAAGTTACCGTGTCGCTACATTGCGAAGATGGGGCAGGTCATGGCTACGGCGTTTGGAACAGCTTCAAGGTACAACATTTGATTGATGTAGTAAAATTGATTTAGTTCAGATGGCCGGTTCATTTTCGCACAGATGGACTCGATCCTAGCTGGCCTGGTTTGACATATTTGTGTTTCAGTTCGGCCACAATGCCTATAACAATAGGCTGCTGCGACGACATGGGTCTGGACCCGCGCATCACTCGCTTCGTCATCCCGATCGGTGCTACAATCAATATGGATGGTACAGCGCTGTACGAGGCGGTGGCGGCCATCTTTATCGCACAACTCAGGAAGGTCGAGATGTCGTTCGGAAAGATTGTTGCAGTGAGGTAAAACGAATAGAGAAACAAATGTACCATCAGAATTATCAATCAAATCAACTCCAAATCCATTTCGGTATCATGTTAGTCGTATTTTATTATTCACGTTAACTTTCATGCAATCCATTCTATATTAAGTATCTAGACCAATGTACCCAACCACGTTCATTTTAAAAGTCCTTTTTGTCACATGCCAATCTACCCTGTCCATGGTAATTTTTTGCATTATTTTTATAACAATATTTTTAGCGTGACTGCGACGGCAGCTAGTATAGGTGCTGCTGGCATCCCACAGGCGGGACTGGTTACCATGGTGATGGTGTTAGACACCGTCAATTTACCCGCGGAAGATGTCTCCATCATTCTTGCGGTCGACTGGCTTCTGTAAGTCTATATTCTGTAATTTGTTATTTATCAAGATTTTCCATTTTTGTCTACTTATTATTTATTACCGTATTTTGAGTCCATTTATATAGTTATTTTTTTTAATCTTACAACCATTAAACAACTCTTTTAAATAACTTTTACAGCGATCGATTCCGCACAACGATCAACGTGGTCTGCGATGCACTGGGCGCCATCATTGTAACCACGTTATCGCAGGGTGATATTGAAAAATCGCGCACAGTCCAACAAAACGATCGGGAACTAGCTCCCGCGCACGAACTTACCGAACTAGAGAAGGGCGATCATTGAATAATAACGTAACGGCTGTTCGAAGTACTGTGTTCACATAACGTTATAAACGGTTACGTTATTTTAACAGGTTATAATGTTAATAGCAGATTGTTCCCTGCCAAGCAGTAACAGTTAATATTTATGGCAGTACAATTTTAAAACTATTGTGATTTTTAGAAAATCTAGTTGTGTAGTGTTTATATCTAGCATTTAAAAAGTAGTTTCTGACAGATTTAGATTACTCGACTCGATCTCTAGTTTCAGAGATAATGCAAGACTTACCAAAGCTTCAGCTACCAAATTATTTTAAGTATATGTTATTAGTTGATACTTGTTATGTATATAAATTAACTATATGAAAACTATAAATATTTTGTTCTCACATCTCACAAATTGTGAGTACGTAAAATCAATATCATGGCCTCTGGATTTTTTTCCGTAATTTAGCATCTTTTGAAGTTTTTTGACAATAATTCATGGAACGGATTTTAGCTTCGTGAAATATTTTTCTCTTGTAATAAAAATACTCTTACATCGATTAAGATATTAATTTTTGATAGCTATTAGTATTTCACGATATTTACAAACACAAAGTTATTACAAATAGGTGTTTTTAAAACTTTTAGAGAAAAGTGAGAGATATCTTTGAAAATTGATCTTTGGAAACTATCAAAATCTGAAACAAACCTTCTATTTTTGTATAAATGTATGTATACATGTTGTTATACCTTGTTTAATAGAGAATGTGCCATATCGTAATTTAAATATTTAATAAGATTATAGTATTAATCTCCAGTCATACATCTATTTGCATTCCAAATGATTTTTTTGTTGGTCGAACGCAGAGCGTCTAATTGTTGTGTTGAATTTTGTTAATATGAATTTGTGGAAGTAATGATTTATTTTCAATCAAAAATATTATTAATAAAGTCAGTTTCTGTATAAAGCAAAAAATAAAGTTTTCCATTAGAAAAAAAATATTTTAGTTATTAAATAAGTACAAATCGTAGCCAAATTAATATATCGTAAGATTTATAAAGTCATATTTTATATATTTATTATACCAACGATCATGTATGTTTTCTTTTTATAATATTATTTTAAAATAAAATAATGTATTACAACATAAGTGCAACTTATACGATAGGACGTTTAAATGTATAATTGAGTAGTAATGTTTGTCGTTAAAATCGTAGAAATATGTATTATGTTTTTGTGTAGTATCTATTATCTATAAGATGTTTAATTTAATCCAGATTTAAAACATCGTTGCAGGTTTTTTTTCATTAAATATACTCGAAAATATAAATTTTATGGAATAAACAATTGATCCTTCATGTTGTTCTGTATATTTTGTTGATGGTCGCTTCTTTGTCTGTTACTTTTGTTGTTGCTGCTTTTAAATGTTATTTTAATAAATAATTAATATTTGTTCGTAGTTTTCTTCTTTCGTTTTTCCCTGTTGAAATATTGGAATAAAACTTTCAACTCATTTAGGAAATTTCACTTTATTCTAAATTTTATTACGTCTGGTACAAAACTCTCTTTTATCTATGCACATACCTGAGTTCCCTCACAGCCAAGATCGTTTACTAAACAAGTATAATAAATAAATATAGAACTTTCAATAAAATTGTCTGCTAACGCGAACATTAAAATGTAAAAACAAATCAAAAAGTATTATAAAATAACCGTGGATTTTACATTTATTTACAGAATTGCGTTTTGATCAATCAGTCTCTTAAAAAATGTATAAGTTAAAACTTAAATCCTAAGCTTTGGAATGTAGGAATAAACTAAAACGAATGAGTATCTCTAACCCTACGGGTTCATTAGACCGATGTCACGTAAAAAACGGCTTACTCCGAAGCAAAATCTCCGTTTTTTACGCGAACTCGGTCTAACGGAGCCCTAGAATAATAATTAATTACTAAGAACTTAAATCTATTAAAATCTGATAACAAATATTAACAAAAAATATTGCTACTAAATATAACAGTATCCTCTTGGCTCACATTCCTAACAGACATCTTTAACACACTCCTTTGAAAAACACAAATCTTATGTGCTCAATCAAAACAATTAATTCTATTTATTTTTAAAACTAATTTGTATCAAACGTACATCGACAAAATTATCTGTACCCTCAGAAACAATTGATTATATTGCAACAATGTACTTTAGAAGTAAATTCTGTTTCTAAATCCTGAATTGAATCAAAAAGATTTTGGCTATTTATTTTGGAATACATTTATTAAGTTGTTGATTTTATTACTTGTATTCGTGTATCAATGTATATTCCCTAAAGATTTATTATTAAAGCTATATTTTTTTGTAACTACATTTTGATCAAATATACACATAGATTTTAAATATAATCAGTAATAAAAATTTACAGCAATATCCTTTGTACTTACACTCTTGAAACAGCTTTTAGCTATTATGCTATTAACCGTTATTTTATGCCCATCCCTAAAGTCGATCTGTCAAAAATTAAACGACGCCATTGTTTACAAGATTATTATTATGATTGAGTTGTTTTTGCGTTCCGTTTTTCGTATTGAACGATGAATCTCTTCTTGCGTTCCTCTCACTGGTGAGGGAGCTTCGTGCACGGACTAACGTCGCCGCGGAAATTTCCATTGAGTCTCCGAAAGGGAACCGAGAACCCCTTCGCATACTTCCATTATGATATCTTGCGTTCTGCAATGTACAGATTAAAAATATTTATTTGAAAGTAAAGAAGTAGGTAAAAGTACGATATGTATTAAACTTTTAATTATAAAAAGGACACAAAAATTACAGAAAAATTGATATTCTTACCGGGCCTTTACGCCACCGGTTCCTGTTGAACACGCCATAGACGATAGGGTTGGCACAAGAGTTGGTGCAAGAGAACAGCCACATAGCTTTCTGGAACGCCGGATCTAGACTTCTCACTGATTCTTTGTCTATCCAATACCTGAAAGAAATTTGATTATAAAATTAAATTACCGTCGAAACATAAACAAGGTGATAAATCCTTTCTTTTTTATTAGTTTTTCCCCAATAATGGTCATGATTGTCCTTTCCTAGTGAGTATTTATGTTTAAAAGGCGTTACGTGAACTAAAAACACATGCTAAAATTTTCTAAATAACTCTAACCTACTGAAATCAGAGTTACTCCATTTAAAGTAGTACTTACCATAAGCAATAACAGTAGTAAGGAGACCAACACGTGAAAAATACTAAGACAATAGTAACAGTCATCTTCAACGTCCTCGCACGAGCTCGGCCGAGGATGCCCACTCCGCTGCGACGCATTTTATCTGAAATAGCAATTACAAGTTAATTAAAGTAAAAGAAGCTTAATTAATAATAACTAGTAGCGTTTAGATTAAGTTTAAAGTATAAACTGACACCATAGTTACAACATTTCACATTTGTTTAATATCTTACTAGTTGTTATGTGCAACTTCGTCCGCGTGGAATAAAATAATATAGCCTATGTTACTCAGGGATAATGTAGCTTCCTAATGATGAAAGAATTTTTGAAATCGGGCCAGTAGTTCTGGACTTATTTCAATACATACAAAAATGCACAATTTCTCTCTTTATAATATTAGTAAGTATAGACAAGGATACGAGTTTTGATTTTACGTCCAAATCTGGCGAGACAAAATTGTGTCCATTCTGAAATAACAGATAGTTACACCGTTGGTTTAGTTTGCAGTGTTTCAATTTTATTTCAAAGTTTAATAGATTATCGCTTTAGAAATTAAATATTCAAGCAATTATCGTTTTAAAGGTTTAATATCGCGAAGGGCGACTACAGCCGCGTTTATTCCCCAATGTTACGTAAACATATCTAGTTTCAAGGTCTATGTGAAATGATTGATGTAAATTCAATGTACACTTACCATTGGCGGTATTAGCTCTACGTATGATCTCAGCAAGTGCAGCGGAGGAGCAATAGAGTGTGGACACCAGCGGTGCGATGTACATCAGCGTCATGTTCACCAGGAAGTAGGCGAATTCGTGTCGTTCCGTCGGCAGTGAGCCGTATGATACGCATTGGAAGTATCTGGAAAGAATATTAAATATAGACTTGAAGAAATTGCTACACATACCTACTTTCGCAAAATTTCGAAAATTAGAAAATATTTCTGGAAGAAGATTTTCTCAGCTAAAAACTCTGTAACACGCAACCCTTATTTTTATATACCTTTATCCAGTATCTTTCATAAAATAACTGATAGAATAAATGTTGGCGTTAAATAGAAATGAGAGAATTTTCTAGTTTAATTTGTCTTTAGAATTGATATGTTATATTTGGTTTTGAAATCATTAAACTTTCTAATCAAAGTAGGAAATGTCCTCGTTCTGGATTCAACTTTGTGTATCACAGTTTCCGAACGTAACACGTGCTCACATTAGGGAACACGTGTTTCCTTCAAATTGAAGTCATATAAAGAAATTACTGTGACAAAGTTTAAACGGCAAATGGAGTATAGAGTAGACAGCCCTGCATATAATGCAAAACTCTCATTATCATCAGCATCAGAGGCATTGCAACCGCGGGTAAGCCTGAACCTGGCTTTAAATTAATCTATTACTTTGTCTCCTTGATTTTTAAATTAAAAAGTAATCAAATCATCGCTGAAACTTGCTTAGAAGACTCAAAGAAATTCTTTATCATTTAAAAAAAATTTTTAAATTTCTAATAATAAAACTACAATTTTACCATCGAATTCTAAAATAATTGTTAACCGAAACGAAATAGATATTATCTGCAACTCAGACGTTAAATTATATAAATTGAATCATTAATTGAATGGTCAGACGTTAGATCGTGTCCCCCAGTGCCCCCTCAGTGTCCCCGCAAATTACCGCAGGGTATAAATCTATTCAAATATCTTGGAGGCTGAAGGCATCCTTTAACGCATTGCTACGCCTAAAATTGTGGCCGGTACAATGTTCCGAGCCACCAAGATATTTGGATACCTCTATACCAGCCTTGCGTGACCCCATTGACGTGGCACCTCTGTTAGTATTCGAAGGCTGTCGTCAACTTGAGCTTACAGTTAAGTTAATTGACAAGGATTGAAACATCAAATAGCAATAATTAATATTCATTTATTTACTTAATATTCTATTCATGTAGAAAAACTTTGTCTCTTCTCTATTAGCACTTAATTTTCTGTCGTTTTTTGTGATGTTACGTATGCTTTATGTCCTACAAGGGTCGCCTCATTATGTAATCTTACATACTTCTCTATCTATTTTCATCTATTAAGTATACGCTTGCTCTTTTATATACTACTAGCGACCCGCCCCGACTTCGCACGGGTGCAAATATTGTTAGTATGGCTGTTATATACAATGTTCACAGTTTTTCTGTAGTGTATTTGGTATCAGTTTTGCACAGGTGCGAAGCCGGGGCGGGTCGCTAGTGTATTACACATGAAAACCTTCCTTATGAATAACTCTATCTATTAAAAAACCGGCTCAAATTCCGTTGCGTAGTTTTAAAGATTCAAGCATATATAGGGACAAACATAAAAAAGCGTTATTGTTTTATACTATGTAAGGATAAGGATAAATACATACCCTTTAACATCAGGATGTTCTTCCAAATGGAAGATGAAGCTCTGCGGTAGGCTGGCGAAACCGGCGCACACCCATGCGGTGGCCAGTGCTTTGCGAACGCGCGCCTCCCACTTCACGTTTAGTGGCTTTAGGATCGCGTAGTATCTGGAATAACGTACAATTACAATCAATAACGTGTTATACTTATAAAAAAGTTAAAGGGACCACCGATAGATGTAAAAGCAATATTTTAGTAGGATCTACGGTTGGTCGGCATAACCGTATATGCCGTTTTACTTATAAGGAGAGTTTATTATTATTCAGAGACCTATATAAAATACTTATGCCTGTTTCTACCAACGAACCCCTAAAATAGTTTTAGATAGGTGTCATTTTGCTTAAAGTTCTCCCTAAATCTAACTCATACCTAAATTGATTTAATATCTAAAGTAAAACTTTGTTGGTGAAAACGAAAATAGTGTTAGGTGACATTTAAAATGCATTAAGGGTTACATAAAACTTAGGGGTTGTTGGTGAAAACGGCCATTAAACTATTGCTTACAATCTGCAGGCTTAATATAGACACTGGTAAGAATTACCTATCAACAGCGATACATATGAGGACAAAACTGGAGAGGTATAACCCGAATGTTCTAGTGAACATCATGAGACGGCACATGAAGTCGCCAGCCAGCCACTGCACCGTGCCCGCCCACGCTATCTCCAACGGCATCATCAGGAATGTCACCTGCATAACACACATTGTTACCTTAGACACACTTATAAGTTTGGAGACAAAAAAAGGAAGTAGACTTCGTGCTCGGATCAAGCAGCAAAAAAAATTGTAAAGAAAACATTGGAAGAAGAGATGTCGTCCTTTATTCTTCTTTAATTGAAGGTTTTTGACCTTGTCGGTGGAGTTCCTTCCAATCCTCTCTTTCCTGTGCCAAGATCTTGATCTTCTGATACGACACGACGTCCACTATATGACGTCGTCCTTTATTATGATGATAAATATCTAATATTTTAAATAAACACTGAACAAGTTACAGAACCAGTTCTTTGAAAGGTATACATACCATTAGATCAGCGACAGCTAAATGCATGAGTAGCAAATCAAGTCTACTGGCGCGAGATGCTCGCCTCCTCTTCAGTAGCTGGCATAGGACAGTCAAGTTGCCCGTCGCTGATATTATCATAAGAACAGTGTAGACTGTTATGGACACCATGTGGCCATGATTGAAACGCATTTCCAATGGCATTTCATTGCTAGTATTTAAATGAGTCCAGTTCTTCTGCGAAGCTCCTCCCGGTCCAGATACTTTTTCATCTATATCCATTATGATATTTTTCTAGTCCTTTCTAAAGTTTACATGTAAACATTTTATTCACGTATCTCTCGATCATTTCGTGGCGGATTTTCGTTGTAGGAGAATTCATTGAATCGTGCCTGGAACAAAGGATTTCTCGCTTGATATATAGCAAATTGACTTTTATTTCGACAGGTAGAAAAAGAAGCGCAAAATGAATATTACATACATTTCGTTTTTTGGTAAAGTTTTCTGTAAAAATGTGAAAATGAATAAATATTTTGTACTCTATTGTCTTGCATAAGAAGCCAAATATAAAATACCGTAGGGAAGCTGATATTAATCCGATTTTAGACATAATATCGTAATTAATTTGAGCTTGGCTTAAGGAAAATGCTGTGAAACAAAGTTATTATATCTCATAAAAGGAATGTCGGTAACAGAGCGTTTAATTATCTTTCTAATAAACAATACATGAACAAAAGGAAAGTATTTTATCAATCAATAACTCGATTCAATAATAAAAGCTGAATCCAAGTACAAAGTACTTTCTAAACTTTGCGGTTTAAGGTATAACGTCATACAAACTTTACGGCTGCTCGCAGTTTCGCTTATATCACGTATACTTAACCTTGTACCAGGATAGTATTTTAGTCGAGTATCAAGTAATTTAGTAATTAAAGCCTTGTTCGCACCAGGTTAGTATTTTAGTCGAGTATCAAGTAGCATTTATCCGAACAAAGGATTTACTACTGTTCGGACTCTTTTAAACATAAACCTACGCACTAGGATAGTAACTAAACGTGACCGAACAGCAACATTTTAGTAGAGTAGATTAGTAAATCCTTTGTTCGGAAACTTGCTACTTGCTGCTCGACTAAAATACTATCCTGGTGCGTGGCTTTAGGTATTGGTGGGGTGTCAAGGAGTGGAGACGTAAGGCACACCACAGTAGGTGCACTTGTCTTGAATATGCTCGCATCTAACGTCGAGCAACTGTAACGTTGGAATTGTATAATACCAGCTGTCAAAGTTTAAGTCACTTCCAGAAAGATGAAAAGTTTTTAAATCAATTTTGTTAAGAAAATTCGAAATTAATGGAAGTCATGGTAACTCAATCTGTTCTCGGCTTGTCATGGTAATTAAAAAGTTAACTCTGTTTTGTTATTTGATTGGAGCGATTTTGAAATTAGAATACTTTAATACTTCCATATTGTATTGTCATGACAAGCGAAATGTTTGACAAATTAATATTACAAAAGTTCTATAAAGTTTTTTTTTAATTTCTTTCAAATTTTTGACTCCGGGCACGTCTTACTGCAATGAAAGCGAGATTACAACTGAAAAACTGAATGTGTTCAGGGGCATCAGTTTTAACTGTGCAAATAAAACTGTGCAGTTAAAACTGAAGGTCAATAGCCGGCTTAAGCTACAATACATTGTCGAAATCGACGAATCGAATCGAATTATATAGTGGCAAACGAGCAAGGGCAAGAGACACCACTAATAGGTGACGCTGGCGTTCTCTTGTGTCGGAGCCCAAGATCCACTTTGGGTCGCAGCGCCAGCGGAGTAAGTAAACAAGCAAGGGGCCACCTGGATTCGCTGAAATAGCGAAGCGACCGCTGCCCATAGACTTTGCAATTTGTATAATAACAATGGAGACAGAATATTCTTGTGCTTTTACGTCATCGATATAAAAATAGAAACGTTATAAACAGACAAGGAGAAAGGTTTCAACAAGTTTTGATAATCATAACTTGGAGTTCTCGTTGAAGGTTTGAGTGCTCTTAACAACCCTATCGTACGCAAGCGTCCGTCCTACTTGACATTAAAATCTAGTAAATTATCAGATGGTTTTTATTTTTTATATTACAAAAATAAAATATTTATTGAGTATTTAATTAAACTAAGAGCGTCGATGGCTCAGTGTTTTAGTTCTTGACTTGTAATCTACAGGTCCCGAGTTTGAATCCCGCCGTGTATCAATGTGTTTTTCGATTTTCGAATTTCATTAGTAGTTACATATTTACCAGACGCTCTTATTGTCAAGGTAAACATCATGATGCATCCTGCAAATATCGGTGAAGAAATTCAAAGATATGAAGTCGACCAACCCGCACTGGTCCAGCGTGGTTGACTATGGCCTAGTCACCCCCTTAGGGTAGGCTCCGCGCCCTTCGGTGGGAACGTATAGTGAGCTGGTGATGATGATGATTTTATAAAAGTCCTAAGCAAAAAATATTAAAGACATAGGGAAAACATAATAAGTACTACTTTTTCTAAATATGTTTATGAATTTACACTGTTGGGCGACCTCTAGTATTTATCAATACCATCAAATACAAATTTTGTAAAGAAGAAAGATTTTGTATTTTTGTATGTATTGAAATAACTCAAGAACTACTCGGCCCATTTCAAAAATTCTTTTACCTTTAGAAAGCTACACTATCCCCGAGTAACATGGGTATATTTAATTCCGCACAGACGAAGTTGCAGGCAACAGCTAGTTAGATATATGCTTGAAAGCCATTGTATGTAAATGTATATAGTGTACCAGGGTGATGACTGACGTTAAATGACTTTGCTCAGACAGGGCAGCGTAATTAAATATGCATTTACATGCAAAGAGGTTTTAAAGGCATATTACCGATGCCTGACGCTCCTGTCTCACTAGAATATGCTAATGATTTTATGTTGTTAATAATTTCACAAATTAATTGAGCACTAAACACAGTCCGAGTTATTAGTTCATCACTTGAGATGTGACCCTAAGTGTAGATTTAGTATTAATAGTGCAGTTCGACCCATAATGGGCTCCATTTTTCACAACTCCACGACTAGCGCGTATTTTGCGTGACTTCACATATATAGATTTAGTAAAAGAAATGTATAGGTACTTATTGGATTTTTAAGTAATTGTTAATGGAATTTGAGTTATTAATAAAATGGACAATTTCGCAGAAAATATTTTGTTGATAATAAAACTGTAATTTGTTCTAAGTTTTCCAATTGTAAAACAGATTGAAAACAAGGAAAATTGGCTTTTACATTTTATAATAACTAGTTATTTGATATCTCGAAGGGAAACTTCTGAGAAATGTTTATTTCAATACGATGTTATTCACTGGAATTGCTGCGAAGACGCTTCTCATTTAAAGATACCTATTTACTTTTGCAATCGAGTGTAAATTGATATAACCATTTATTGGCTTGATTATTCAATCATTTTTTGAACGAAGATCGAAATCCCTAAAATGCTTTGATTATCTTATACTATTATCATACTAAAATCATAAATACGAAAGGTAAGATATTGGAAGACATACTCCAAAACGGCCGAACGGATCTCGAAGAAATGCACAGATGTTGAACAAAGTCTAAGAATGTGAAAAATTGTAGTTTTATAATAATAAATAATATAATTAAATATTTTATTTTGCTACAATTTAATGCTTAGAAATTAAACAAAAAATGTTGTCCATTAATTATAGTCAAAGGGGCACTTTATATGTTTGATAAAATATTAAAATATTTTGAGAGAGCATAGCGCCGGAGGCCGGCGATCGTATTAACTGTAAAATAATGTATATCAAATAAATTAAATCTTAAAACAGATTAAAATAAAAATGATGAAACAATTCAAATTTAAATATAATTTAAAAAGATTTTAAGAGATTCAATTTGCAAGTTGAATTTTACTTTTATTAAAAAAGCTTTCACAGCTACTTAATGCAATAAGATTGATTATTTCGGTCCAAAAACATGAATTTGTTGACACCGTTCTGTTTTTGTATAATCCGTATTTTTAAAAAAACAAATTCTTCAAAATCAGCAACATCTCTGCAAGCCTCGTTAATCAATATGTAAGTAATATACCAACGCGCGAAAACTATTTTCCTCCTTTTATATTAGCTTATCATTTCAGTTTCTTATCACCAAGAAATAGCAGTTAGTGAATGGCATATAATTTTGTTTATTCCTTCTAATATCTACATTTCTTAAGTGATTTTGAGCAGCATTTCGTGCGGGCTCACTGAACTCTAAGTCTCATTCAGTGGTCCCCAAAGTGTTATGGGGTTCGTTTGTTCGAATAAAAAAAAATATTGTCTACAACTAGTGAGAAAAGCGATTGTAGTTTTCTACTTTACTAGATACAAGTTCATTGTATCTAGAAGGTCAACAATACAGGTGGTGTGGACACGTGTTGTTAGCGAAGACACGCCTTATCGCATAATCATGTACACACTTGACAGTCAACACCTTCGCAAACTGTTTACTTACATGTTTATAACTTAAACTGCATAAATATTTGTTGTTTATGCATTCTAAGTTGTACTATTTTGAATTACGAACACAGTAAACACTCTATCTATATCTATACTAATATTATAAAGAGAGAAACTTTGTATTTTTGTATTTTTGGATTTTTGGATTTTT
>QDHC01004249.1:295597-307787 GCA_013186455.1 Papilio dardanus tibullus | reverse complement strand
AAAACAAAAATAGTCTTTGTTAAAAATTGTTTGGATTTAAATTGTTTTAAATAAAGTAATAATAATTAAAAACGGTAATTACCGTTTTGATGAATGTTTTAGTTTATTCTACTGTTTATTTTAAAAATTAAAAAAACACAAAATTTCCCAAACTTGGGAAAATTTTTCATGATACTGGCAATTTTTTTTAAATAATTTCTTTTTTGGCACGCTTTTTAACGTCAAATTAGTATGGAGTGCTCCCTCTATGTATAATATCTCTTTGGCCTCGTCCATTAATAATTTGGTCTTAAAAGACACTTTATAAACTTATGTACGAGTATTATCTAACCACTGTCTGAGAGTGAGAGAGCAACAATTATTTATTACGTGAGGGGGACAGCGCGTACGCAGTCCCCACTATCAAAAATAACGCGTCCGAGTTATCCGCATTAGGGATAATCGCAAGGGTCAAAACCCCACCGCAGTGCAATGGAGGGGGCCTCGCCCTGGGGGAACCGCCTTATTGATCACGGTAACCCCTACGCCAGGTAAGTATGAAAAAGCTACAACAGTCAACGAGGGTCATTCTCTAGAAAGCATTCTCTACATCGCGAGTCACTTTTTCTAGCTTTCTTTGAGCGCCATCTATCGAAAGTATTTGTAGTCTTCTAAGATTTATTTATTCGCTATTCTATTTTATTTGTATTTCTTAATGCTATGTACGTTGTACCATATTGCTTTGTTTTATATAAATCGGAATGGGGACATGGAATAATCCCTGTTGGTATAAAAATCTAATTTAACCACACCGAGTTACATTCGTGACACAGGACCGCATACATTGCCCTCGCCAGTTCAAATATTTCGGTGTACTGAACCTTGGCTAGGCCGTTGATCTTTAAGAAAATGTTCCTTTAATCTATACGGAATTCTGCTTCTTATTTTGTTTTATTATTACTATCGGAGACCACAGTGTATATTTGGTACTAGTTGTTGCTCGCGACATCTTCCTTGCGGAATTAAAAAAAATATAGCTTATGTTAGTCGTTGATAATGTAGCTTTCTAACGGCCAAAGAATTTTTGAAATCGGCTCTTTAGTTTTGAGTTATCAATACATAACTACTACATACAAACCTTTCCTCTTTATATTATTAATATAGATAACTTTAAAAATATAATTAGTGTTTACACTCGAAAATCCTATTAAGTCTAGGATACTTGTGTCGAAAGCAATAATTTTAATCTAGATTAATCGATATTAATTTCTATATACTTAATAATACCAATTAAATTAATTGTTCATTCGGTGTCTACACATTTAACTATCACTCGTGTATTTTGACAACTAGCTAGTGTGTAATGTACACACTACACACCTGAAGGCGTACACAAACGTTTACCCGTAGTTTAATATAATCAAATTAACTATATCAAATAGTTTTGAATGTTAATCAAGTTTAACATGGCAGGAATTCGAACCTATATAATTTCCTTTCGACATGAAAAAACACCATTTTATTTTATTTAATTTTATAGATATTAGTTTGATGAAAAGAATTTAAAAGTATTAAATTCTTAATACTGGCCACTTACAAAATAAATTAAACTTTAGTATTCTATTTCTGAACGTGAAACATTTGAATAATAAAAAAAACTTAATACATATAATTATTTAAAAGAGAGTGTGTGTAATCAAAATTACGAAGTTAACGTAGGTGCCTCCATATTTTGTTCGTAAATTATTTATTTATTAACCGACTTCCAACTAAAGGAGGTTATGAGTTGTTTGAATATATGTACAAGAATTACGCAGCGACTTCTGATCTGATTTAAATGATATTTTTTTGTTTGATTAAAGATAGCTGTCATTTGGTTCCATTTTTATATAGAAAATAAAACTATAAAGTAGTTTTAACAATACCTGATAAACATGAAAAAAATAGGACTTTCTTGCTTTTTCGGCTCACGTAGCTTTGTTCTGTCTCAACGCTTTTTAGCGCGCGTTGAAGAAGCCCTCGTGTAAATGCGGGCTTAAGTTTCTTAAATACCAAAATCTCCGATTCGAGTATTATTGTTTAGTAGAAGACTCGAGTTTTATCATATCCAGTAACGAGTAGTAGAGCACGCTTCAACATCTTCGCACAAATTGTCCGTCTCGCCTGGTAAAATACCACGACCACACAGAAGACAGGCGTCGAATGGAAGCTATTCCGTGTTTCGTCTGATGTGTGTGGTGCCGGAGGCCTAATTTTAGTTCACTTTTTCTTCCTATCATTCCATTATTAGGGAAGTGGATTGGCGTGGGAGATGCACAGCAAGAGGATAATTCCTTTTCCTATGCGTCCCCTCCTCCGTAGATTAAGGGTAGGCAACGCATCTACAATTGCAGATGTCTATGGGTAGGGGTCGGTTCGGATTTTACAGCGAATCCTGGTGGCCACTTGCTTGTTTACCATTTTGTATTATAAAAAAAACGAGTAACTTTTTAAGGAAACATCAAACATATTGAAATGCGTGAGCAGAATATAATTATTATCTTATATGATAACATAAATTTAATGCATAAATTATCTGACAGTATTTGAGGTAAATATGTTTCTTAATTTACAATTTTATTACATGTATTTTAAGATAAATCTTTCTTAATATTTAAGGCGCAGATAAACAAGTTCACAAAATCTATTTTTGTACAGATAAGAAGACAAACATCATTATAATATTAATCCAAAATAATCCTCTTAAAATTAAGGATCCTTAGATTTCGTAATTAATTATTATTTTTGAAAGCTTTAGAAGAAAGCTTTTTAATAATCAATTTCCTCTCAAATTGATGCTTTACTGGATTTTAATGTTACCAAACGCTGCCCATTCTCCTTCTACCCTTTTAAACTGTTTGCATAAATCTTTTTGCTTTTTCAAAACGATTTTTTTTAAAAGACAATTAAAAAGGCAAATAGCACCACCGCATTTTAACAAAGGTTAAAAAATGAACTTTAACTAATTTTGTTATATTATATCTGTTTTATAAAGATACCTAAATGGTCTTTTGTTATACATTGTAAATTCTAACATTTTAAAGCCTGCCATAAACGGTGCTTCAAACTGTAGATACGGACTGTAGAACGTGTTAATGTATTCCGTGTATGTCGCTTCTAGTCAAAGATTAAAAGAACCAGATGAGACATGACACAATTGACAGTGACTGAGACACATTTATAAGAATTATACGTAACGTGACAAAGACAGTGATATAGATCTTTGGTCCCTTTCTCCGTATGCGATTTTGTTTGTTTGGGTCTAGAAATATGTCCCAAACAAATGTGACGTATCATATAGTATTGTGGCGCTTCAAGCGAATTTTCGGTGAACTAATTTTCATACGTCCCAGGCAAAGGCTTAAGACATATTATTGGTTTAAAACCGTAAAGTAATGCACACACAACATACCTAGGACGTTGTCTAAGTCATTTTTTGTCCCTCAACCGTATACGCTATAGCCATTTCTATATCTTTCTCTTTCTACGCGTCTAGTTCTTCCTCAGTATCTCAGTAATGTCATAAGTGACAAATTATAAGGTCATCTAGCTGTCAGATAAAACAAGCTCGTTACACTCCGGAGATATGTTTGTAAATATGTCGGCAGATAAGCAATAAATATTCCTTATTGTTTTTATAAGTACAGCTAATTGCTTTGTTCTTAAAGTCGTAAAATATATCACTTGTTACACAATAAAAGTTGCTACAAGTGTACGTATACAAATGCGTATATCAGATTCCCTATGTTTATAACCCTATGGCTTCAGTAGACCGAGTTCGCCCAAAAAACGGAGATTTTGCTTGGGAATAAGGCCGATTTTAGCGTAACATCGGTCTAATCAAGCCTTAATGTAAGGCGATCATAGTCCCAAACGTATTACATAATACAATGTCTTAGAGATTCGTACGTGTCGTCGACATATGAAACGCGTGTAATTAAAAAAATATAACTTATGTTACTCGGGGATAAACCTTTCTAATGGTGAAAGAATTTTTGAAATCGTCCTAATCGTTCTTGTGTTATTTCCTACGTACAAAATACAAATCTTTCCTCTTTATAATATTAGTATTATTAAATATATTAATAGTGATAGTTAAGTTTTGATTTTTTTTACTAAGATACTTCTAAATAAATCTATTATTTAAGATAACAAAAGTATAAAATACAAATAGCTCTAACAAGCAAAAGTCCCAATTATCTTTAACCTTTGTATTTGTAGAGATTAAAAAATATACCAACAAAGACATCAATCACAAGTCAATTGCACGAATCTCATTCAAAATGACAATGCTTTTAATACGACAGACAATAAGCATTATTATCTATTGTACTAATGGCCGTTTCAACCCCTAAAGTAGTTTTAGCTAGGTGTCTTTTTGCTTAAGGGTCTCCCTAAATCTAACAGATCCCTTGCGGTATAAGTGACACGTAACTGTTGGTGAAAACGAAAATAGTGCTAGGTGACATTTAAAATGCGTTAATGGTTACCTAAAATTTAGGGATTGTTGGTAAAAACGGCCGTAAATCCCTTAAATCACTACATACTCGTAAGTAGTATAAAACAAAGTCGCTTTCTCTGTTTCTATGTTTGCTTAAATCTTTAAAACTACGCAACGGATTTTCATGCGTTTTTGTAAATAGATAGAGTGATTGAAGAGGAAGGTTTATATGTATCATAACATCCATTAAATAGTGGAGAAATACTGTTATTTCTTAGGTTTCTAATGGGATGTCAATATTTACGTCTATTGTTAATTAATCATCCACAACTGAAATTAACTGGATTTTCAAAATTTGAATTTAAGAGCTAATGATATATTTGGCTACATTTCAATTCGTAAATCACACGAAAGTGCGTTTGACGTTTAATTCGAAGAAAATAAAATCACGCTAACTATTCTAAAAATATCGTCAATATGACCAGAAAGCTGTCTATTAGTAGTACATCTAGAAATTACTGTTAAAGCCCATATCTGAAAGAGTAATCGTTCCTTCTATACTATGTAATATTATAAAGAGAGAAACTTTTAATTTTTGTTTGTATTGAAATAACTAAAAAACTACTGGGCCTATTTCAAAAATTCTTTCACCATTACACAGATACATTATCCCCGTGTAACATAGACTATATTATTATTTAATTCCACGCGGACGAAGTCGCGTACAACAGCTAGTACTATATAATGTTATAAAGAGAGAAACTTTTTTTTTGTATTGAAATAACTAAAGAACTACTAGGCTGATTTCAAAAATTCTTTCACCATTAGAAAGCTACATTATCCCCGAGTAACATAGGCTATATTAGCGGACGAAGTCGCGAGCAACAGCTAGTAGTAAATATACCACAAAACTGTACACATTACGTGCCTTTATAGGGCCCTCTTCGCTCGCCTTGTTCAGTTTATTTCTGTCACCTTCAAAACGTTGTTATTGCCGCTTGAGTCATTACTCACTTAGGTATTCCCTAAGTGCAGATTTACATTGAGCAATCGAAACTAACGACTGTTTAAGCAACCTTTAAAAAAATAGAGGTAATCTCTTCTAAATACCAGCACGGCCATATTACACGAACTAGGTAACCTGTCCAGGATAATAGGACGTCGTGTGCCCAGACAATTGACAACTGCGCAGTCGCGCAACGAGAGTGTTCATAAATATTTGTTCGCGTGCGTAAGGCTACTCTAATGTTTTAACGTACTCGTTTGACCTTTGCCTAATGTATGCTTATCGATCATACAGAACAAAACTGCGGAGATGTACAGACAGATTCAAAAGCCAATTTGTCGTCTGTACATGTACAATCGCAATAAAAATAATTTCATAATACAGGTGGGTATTTGTGTATTCACGCGAAATACGCGCTAGTCGTGTAGTTGCGGAAAATAGAGCCCACCATAGGTCGAACCTTACTTTACTTTACAGGTAGGTTACCAAAAGTATCTTTCGATTATATCGCTGATACAATCGCCAGAATGAAACTGACAATGACCTTCTATAAATCACGAGCTTGTCACGTATGAGATATCAAACGTCATTCAGTTAATTGTTCTATCGTGTTATTTTCACTTAGTGAGACGTAACTATTGAGAATTCTTGCCAACATATTATTGTTTCGATGGTTGTAAAATATCAAAAACATTTTCTCACTTAAGTACCAGTCTAACACAGAAGTGGACCAATTTGATCGTTTTAAATCGATTCCAACACATTTTCACGGTTTATCCACATACTAACACACTAACACACACACACACACACACACACACATGCGCACATCTAACGGGTATATTTAACAATCACTAAATGCTTTCAAAATGATTACCTTCAGCTTTTCGTTGACGCAATTACTTAGCATTGTTTCGATACAAAAATTGTTCGTCTGCAAATAACTTAAGCGGCGTTACCTCGATAAAATTGTAACGAGAATTTTCTTTCTTTCACTTAAGTATACTGGAATATCAATAAGCAATATGTTAAAAGTTGGATAAATAGTTAATATATGTCCATCATAAATCTTATAACCTAAGTCTTGTTCGCATTTAGATAGTAATTTAGTGAGTAGAACAAAGGATTTACTAATCTACTCTAATAATGTTATTGTTCGGACACGTATAAACTAAATTACGTGTACTTGACTAAAATACTATACTAGTGTAATGTCCAATAGTAGAAGCACAACAATGTGTTTGAACCTTTCTTCTACCTTCCGAACAGATAGTCTTTATCTTCTATCAAAGTCGTATTCGACTCTGAATAGTCAATATTTGAATAATACACAAACAAGAGTTTCCAACCCCTCCTGTACATTTGTATAATAATATTCAAACCTTACACTATCTTGGCTCGTGGTCTGTCTTCGTAAATGTCAAGGCGCACTGCAAGTTGAGGAAAGCTTGCTTAAGTTGTAACTTAGATTCAGGACTCAGGATGTAAGAGCTTCTGGCGCCTATGTGCAAAAACGCATTTTGGCGCCCCTTATGCATTTTGCATTTTTTTTGATGGTAGGTAGAAATAAAGCAAAGTATTGAACTTTTTTTTTCAAATTTTTTTTAGGCCCTTGGCTTTGGCGCCCGTGTACATTTTACGTCCTTATGTCTTGTCTATACCTAACACAGTGTCACATCACAGTGGTACAGCACATATACTAGCTCTTGAAAACTAGCGAGCCACCATAAAGTTTGGATAGCATTGTACTTACCTTTACCTGATCGTATCATTCTCGTAAATTGAATTGGGAAGGCCGTGTCAATAGTTCTATTTAACTTAATACTTAGTTCATGTAAACTAGCTTTCCATAGAGAAAATTTTGTGGTCTTATAATTCAATTACTTTACTGTTCCTTTAGTAATCACTACATAGTATAAAACAAAGTCGCTTTCTCTGTCCCTATATCTATGTATGTTTAAATCTTTAAAATGACGGAACGGATTTTGATGCCTTTTTAATAGATAGAGTGATTGAAGAGGAATTTTTATATGTATAACGAGCGATTCAGGTCTGGCAGGAGTGCAATTATTATTAGTATGGCTGTTATATACAACGTTCACAGATTTTCTGTAGTGTATTTAGTATCAGCGTTGCCCCCGTGCGAAGCTGGGGCGGGTCGCTAGTTAATAATAAACCGGAGTTTTATGACGTCACAATGTAGGAATTACACAATTAAAGTTTTCATCTATTTTTTCTAGATGAAACGACCGTCCACGTATATTCTTCAGTTAATCGGATGGGTGCGAGCAGTAAAGGGCGGATGGGACCGTTTTTCACACAAGTCAAGAGGAATAATACCAAATTTCCTTTAGCTTAATTAGAAGGCGTTATCAATGTGTTGTTTATCAAATATTATGTGCTTCAGTCACGAAGCGAATCCGCCTCGCTGACCCTCCAGGTCTATCGCTTATCATCGCGAGGTAATTAAGTTGCCAATTAGCGATCCGCCTCGACTTTGCACTTTCAACGTGATTGGTCCTTTGACAGTTTATTATGTTATAATAAACTATTTAGATAAATTTAAACATAACCTAATATTACAAAGGAATTGGTTTTGTAATTTATTAAGCTTTACAATATACTAGCTGTTGTGCGCGACTTCGTCCCCGTGGAATTAAACAATATAGTTTTTTAATAATTAAACCTATGTGACTCGGGGATAATGTAGCTTTCTAATAGTGAAAGATTTTTTGAAATCGGCCCCGTAGTTCTTGAGTTATTTCAATACAAACAAAAATACAACGTTTCTATCTTTATAATATTAGTATAGATATAGATATAGATATAGATATAGATATATATAGATTTGTTTTAAAACTTCCATAGACGTATAGACGTATATTGTGTTGTTCAATTGACAATTAAGTCGGCATTTAGTTAAATGGACGATAGGATGGAGGATAGATTAACGCGGAGGACAAAAACCTGGCGAGCTGACCTTACTGGAGTAGGATGAGATAGTGAAGATGATGATTTAGTTAAATAACCATTAAATTATACTTTAAGTGCTGCACTTAGAAAAATAGTTAAAAGTCGACTGATCTCTATTTTAATCTTATTGCCTTTGCTATTTGTTTTCTCTAATTATTTCCTAGTGTTTCGTTTTTAATCATAACAATATAACTTTAAGGTTAGATCATATTTTGATAGGTTATAACTTTCAAAATTATATTCCAACAATAACAATAAACAACATGTTATTAGTTCCTGTATTATAATATGTTTGTAGAGTTTTGTTATTGTTATTGTATTGGTTTGTTCACTTTGTTTTCACATCGGATGTGGAGATGGCGTTCTATTCCTCGCCCGGAGATTGCACTGCGGCGAGGAAATTGTTGCAACTCCCGGAGTCTGTTCTCCTAGTACTTACCTTCCTCACTTCTCGAAGTTTATTGTATTTACTACTGTTATTTGTATAAAAACAGACATTTTTTTTTAAATCATGTGTTTTTTAATTTCTATTCCAACTTCGATTTTTATTGATAACTTTACTAAATACTGATTTTAATAAAATAATTCTTTTGGGTTAAAATTTCTTAGAAATCTTTCTGAGAGCTTTGTTTAAAACACGAATCTAAGTAAAACTATTAAAGAACACTTAGCAAAGATACGTTAAATGGCTTTTACGGGTAAAGGAACACCGCACAATTGAGTTTCAGTCCCATCAAGGTTCGACTGTCAAAAGGTTAAAAGACAATCAACCCCTTATATTTGGTTAGAGCAATCTACGCTTAAATACTTTTTGTAAGTACATACTAACTAAATAACACGCGGTTAAGGTTTTACTATACCTCAAATCCGGCTCAAAGGACCATATTGTTGACTTTATAGCTTAATATTATGAAACAGTGTAAAAAAGACACGAATCAAGTCAAAATCAACATTATAATTACATTTTGTAAAAGAACAATATATTAACAGACTAAAAGAAGAATGAAAAGACTGACATTAACAATGACGTATGTAAAAAACGCAAAAAGTAAAAAAGCCGTGCGGTGAGCAAGGAGTTGGCATATAGTGGCCAGTGCTCGCCGCAACAGAATAAACATAAAAATATTAAAAAAAATAGTTATGCTACGAACAGCAAACTTAAGATACTAAATAAAATCTTTTTCGATCAACAATGCATTAATCTCTTAATAGAAAATACCTTTTCAATAGATACTTGACACGGGGTTACTCGTTCAATAGAACTAGCAATGACACTGCTTGTAATACGACGCTGTAGGTGACTCCTACAAAGATTCACATTAGACTCACCTATCGTATTTAGATTTAACGTGACATTTACTTAAGATAAATATAATAATGCATGTATTAACGTGCGTTTTTACTGCTAAAATACTTATACGAATAGTTGCGTATTTTGTTTTAAAATAGTGTTAGATACATATTCCGAATTCCAAAAGAGTTTCAAAATGTCTCTAATGCCTTGTACGCACTAGGAAAGTATAGCCGAGTAGCAAGTAATTTAGTAACTAAATATGTTCGAATAGCAACATTTTAGTAGAGTAGATTTGTAAATTCTTTGTTCCGATACTTGCTACTCGACTAAAAAATAATCCTAATCCGAATAAGAAGGCGCAATACGGATGTAACTTCATACTTCGCTCGCCGAATTTGTCGATCGATTACTTCCCTATGACGACCTTATCAGTTTCAAGCTTAAAGAGGTGTTAAACTAATCAGAAATACCATTTCACGCATCAAATCTTACTTGTCTTGTTACTATATTAGATTAAGTAGGATAAAGACGGGAAAAAATGTATTGTAAATAGGAATACAAAATAGTCATTTTCCGTACATCTTCTCTGTTCAAATAGGTAGAAAGTGAAAACGTCTTTTCTTTAGATTACTGTCAATTAACACTAGGCAATACTTCTGCGACCTTGTACTGGGTCTTAAATGGGTAGGTTACTTCATTATTTCAGTAAATTCAGGTTCGCTCGCTCATTTACCAAATCGCACGATAAGAAAAATATTTGACCACTTATAAGTTAATAATGTTTTACTCATTTGAAAAGTATACTTATCGTACTTATGTTAATACAGATATGTAAAAAAACCCGAGAACTCCTTATATCAAAGAACTTCGAGTATTTTAAGTAGACGGTTGATCTTCGCTACATTTTCATCTTTTATATTAATTGAAAGCATAATTTTTCAATCTCATCCTGACCCTAAAAAACAAGAACCATCACAAGAACCCTTGAAATTATTAATTTCTGTTTGAACAAATTGAAATACTTTTTACTCTAATTAAATAAAATATTATTAATAAAATGAGTTTTATTCAATAAAATATTATTTAATAATATAAATGCGCAATATTGGATGGATAGAGGGATGTGTGAAGGTATCTCCAGAATAACATATGAATATGGTTTCGATGAATATACTTAGAGCTGACGGAGTAAGTACGAAGAAAGAATAAAATGTGTATTTCCTAGTTCCCTAGATTACTAGTTCATTCTATTATCTCTGTCGGCTTAGTAAGTTCGACCCATGAATGGCTCCATTTTCCGCAACTCCACGACTAGCGCGTATTTAGCGTGACTTCACGCATATCTTTGAATTTCTTCGCCGATATGTGCAGACATCACGACGTTTTCCTTCACCGTAAGAGCGTCGGGTAAATGTACATATGAAAATCAAAAATCGAAAATCGTAAATAATAGGCTTAAAAATATTCTTACTATGTATTAGATTTATTTCCATTAATTTTGTAATCCCTTTCACGATGATCGACTGATTTGTATATTTCGTTAATTATCTAATTAATGAATCCGTGTTAAATCAGGCCTTTACTTTTGCGGAATACGAACTTAATTACAGGCTTTTAAATCCTTTGAAGTTATATCCTCGTAGAACATAATATGATCCTACCATTGATGTTATACGTGGGTTTTAGAGTAGATAAATATAAATAAAATATAATGAAAAAAATATCCTAAATAAATAAAATCTTCCATTCACTTAAATATGAATATGGAAAAGTCAGTATTTCAGATGTCATTAAAAAATAATTATATTTAGGTATAATTTTTAATTTAGAATTTAACTGTGTATTTGGCAAGTTAATTACTAATTTAAAGCTACCATGCTTTAGTTAATACTAGCTGCTGTTCGCGACTTCGTCGGCGCGGATTTAAAAAATATAGCCGACGATACTCGGGGATAATGTAGCTATCGAATGGTGAAATAATTTTTGAAATCGGCAAAGTAGTTCTTGAGATATTTCAATACATACAAAAAATCTAAAATACAAAGTTTCTCTCTTTATAATATTAAGTATACTTAGATCTTTTCCAATGAACAAATTATATTTTTGTTATTATTTAACACAAAAAATTCCTCACCTTTGCTAATATCTGAGGTCAACACGATGTTCTTTTCCATTAATGCCGATTTTGTCGTATCATCTACGTTTTGTTGACGGTATTAATAATACGTAATAATTATAATAATATTTACTAATTAAAATAGAATATTGTGTAAAATACCAAAGTAGCTTCGAAACTTCACATTAAGCTTCTAGAAATAATTTAAAATCAAATCAAACATCATAACTCTGGGACCATGGGGCCCAGACGCTTTTCGACTTTATCGAGACCTATCAACTCGTTTGATAGAGGTCTCACGTGACCAAAAAGCTGGCCTGTATTTAGGACAACGCATCAGCG
>QDHC01004249.1:270774-280952 GCA_013186455.1 Papilio dardanus tibullus | reverse complement strand
ATATCCATTTTGCTTGCGCGACATTTCAAAATGGAACTTTATGAAGCTTGTAGGCGATTCCAGGTCTTCTATGTCTGTCTGTTTCTAACTATAAAGCCTTGTACACACTAGGATAGTATTTTAGTCGAGTATGAAGTAGCAAGTATCGTAAAAAAGGATTTACTAATCTATTCTACTAAAATGTTGCTGTTCGGACAAGTTAAGTTACTAAATTACTACCCTAGTGCATAGCTTTAGGCTTAAACGAGTCCGAACAGTAGTACATCCTTTGTTGGGATAAATGCTACTTGCTACTCGACTAAAATACTATTCTGGTGCGAACTAGGCTTTAGGCTTCATTAGACCGATGTCATGCAAAAAACGGCCTTACGCTGAAGCAAAATCTCCGTTTTTGCGCGAACTCGGTCTAATGAAGCCGTAGGATATATGTCACACAATTTTTGATCTTTAAAGTCAGAAAATTGTAAATATAATACTGACAAAAATATACAGTGCGGAGAACCTCACTAGTAATTCTTGTAATTACCAGATTTTCCTATATCAGGGAAAAAACTTAAAATTATCTTATTAAAAAAAATGACAATTATAGGATAAAAGGTCAATCATCGTAATTAGTTTACATTGTATTGATAAATCTTTTAATAAACAAAACTAAAATTCATGTAGGTTAGGTGATTAAACCAAAATATTTTTTTTCAATCTCTAAAGTTGAACTTAAACGAATGAGGCCAACATAGATAAGAAGCACACGATATTATAAAATGAATACAAGATTCCCCCACGCAAAATACGCACCAGTCGTAGAGTTGCGGAAACATAGCCCCTACTACTACTACCACTACCACTTGTGAACTTTTTTACTTATGCTTAATATAGCTTAATTAACATAAAAGGTTATGTACCGGCTTTTTGTTTGTTTTTTCAGTTAATTTGTTACTTGTAAGGTTATTTTGTATAATAATTATTAATAAGTGTTAAGAGGCTGATGTTCTGTATCATACTAGAATTAGTTACCCCTCCGATTATGTAATCTTTTTCAGATGAGTGCAAAGGGAGCTAGCCGAAAACCAGCGCAGGGCTCCCATTGCCACGCTTTTTTTTTCTTTGTTTACTATTTTAAGTCAATTTATTTTTGTCTTACTGTGTGGCAATAAATGTGTTGTCTTTCTTTCTTTCTTTCACTAAGACCCAGGGTTTTTTAAATGTCACTAACAGTGTCAGCCCTGACGTACTATATCGTAGAACAGCCACATAGAACGCTTCATCGGATGCTTCTATACCCTACAACTTCATTAGAGTTCGCGCAAAAAATGAAGATTTTGCTTTTTCGTAAGGCCCCTTTTTGTGTGTCATCGGTCTAATGAAGCTGTAGGTTTATAAATCGATACTTTTACTCAGAGGCGGATTATCCCTAAGGCAAACTAGACACGTGCCTAGGGGCGCATAGCTACAAGGGGCGCGCGAGCTCAGTTTTTTTTTTAAATAAATAGAGAAAATAACATATCGACGATTAAGAACTAAACGCTGATTATAATCTAAATCTATAAATAAAAGATTATATTACACAAGCATCGATACATTCGTAAACGTACACGCCGGTACAGGGGCGCGGAAAAAGTGATTGCCTAGGGCGCTCTGAACCTTTAATCCGGCATTGCGTTCACTCCGTCAGGGCTGTCGGTTAGCGTGCCTTTAAATCCGTAATGTAAATGCATTATTATAGTTGTTACTTTTTGTACACGCAAGATAAAAAATATATAAACCTGATTAATAAAAATATGGCCGAAGTTGTGCACAGTAGACTTAGTCCGCGTTGAAATACATAGCCTATGTTACTCGGGGATTCGGTAGCTTTCTAATGGTGAAAGATATTTGAAATCGTCCCTGTAATTCTTGAGTTATTTCAATACATACAAAAATACAAAGTCTCTCTTTATAATATTAGTAAAGACTTACAGAAAGTAATAGGTACAGGAATATTTTAATATACAAAAATAACAGAAAACATATCAAATTCTTGTTTTTATATTTACTTACGCATGTTTACATCCGTCTTTGTATTCCGATGCAATCGTTAAACACTTCCTTATTACTAGTACTTCCTGTGCTATATCGGACTAATAAATCGCGTACCTAACCGCATTTGATGGCAAATGCTGAAAAAGTTTATACCTACTATAGTTTTGATCTACTAAAAATGTATGACTGAAGCTAAGTATTTTTTTTTCGATGTTAAATCTATACTCATTTTTATAAAGAGGAATTTTGACTGTGTAAAGTATTTTGAATGCACGAGAAGTGTGACAATGAAATAGCTGTTAAGCCTTGTTCGCACTAGGATAGTATTTTAGTCGAGTAGCAAGTAGCATTTATCCGAACATAGGATTTACTACTGTTCGCACTCGTTTAAGCATAAACCTACACACTAGGGTAGTAATTTAGTAACTAAACGCGTCCGAACAGCAACATTTTAGTAGAATAGATTGGTAAATCCTTTGTTCGGATACTTGCCACTTGCTACTCGATTAAAATACTATCTTAGTGTCTACAAGGTTTTACGTATCGACTAATTTAATATTAAACTATCTACTATTTACACTGATTTACAAACAGTTACTTTATATTTAGTTACCTACCTAAGAGATTGTTTGTATTGCATAGCTTCAGTAATTATTTGATCATTTTGAAAAAATCTACATTTTTAATTCCGTTCGAACAACGTGGCGGGAAACAGTTTTGGGATAAAAATAAAAATATCTTACTTAATCACTGTTTTATTTTACCATTTTCCAAATTAACATTCAAACCTATATTATTATGTTCAAACATTTTACCAAATAACGAGCTGTATAATTCATTTTTGCTTTCATCTGACCACGAAACAGATTTCTCCGGAGCCATATAGTTAACCAACTGGTTATGCACTACATATTTAATTCTTCTCCCTTTAGTTGCTTTTGTATCAACTTTACGTTTCATTTTACTTCTCATTTGTTGCAATGCTATCCATTGTCTGCTTAATTGTACTGGATCTGATATATCCGCTGATTTACATTCGATTAATTCACGTAATAATTGATGATAGAAATCGTTATCATCAAATATATCTGGTATATATTCATCGTTATCTTTCCTATCTTTTATTACATTATCATTTGTTTCTTTTTCTTTTATCTTATAACCGATTATATCGAATTCGGATCTTTTTAATTGTGTTCGTCTGATGAGTTTGTTTTTATCGGATAATATATAGTTTATTTGTTGTAGTATTGTGTTTGTCGGTGTATTTTTGATATTAGCTGTTGCTACACGTGTTTTTTCGTTCCATTTCTGTATTGTATTATCTCTGAACGATTTGAAAGATTTGTGTGATGTATTGAGTTCTTTTTCGTAGTCTTCTAATTTACGTTTCTTTGTTGGTTTAATTTTATCTATTTTTTCTTTTATTGGTATCTTTTCTGGTTCTTCGTCTGTATCAGATGGTATTTCTTCATTGTCAGTATCGCTTGGAATCTCTTCGTCACTTTCAACTTTCTCTTTTATTTCGACGCCAGATTTCTTGTTTGAAAGTGACTTGGTTTCGGGAAAGTTTTTGTATAACATATTTTGAATTGTTAATAATCTGAAAGAGAACAATTTTCATTAAACTTTACTTAACAATTATAAACACAAGACAAGACATTAATAAGCTATTTAATTTATATTATAATAGCGACCAGCCCCGGCTTATCACGGCAATGCTGATACTAAATACACTACGGAATAACTGTGAATGTTATAACATATAACAGCCATACTAATAATTATTGCCTGAGCCGGGGCAAGCCGCTAGTTATACATATAAATCTTCCTCTTCCATCACTCTATGTATTAAAAATGGCGCATCAAAATCTATTGCATTGTAAAGATTTAAGCATACATAGGGATATAGGGACAGAGAATGCGACTTTGTTTTATTATGCAGTGAAGCAGATACTTACTTATCTAAAACTGTTGCAACATTACTTATCGTTTTATTACTTTCCTCCAGAAACTCAGTATTTTCTCTTAGTTCAGTAAATGTGTCATTTAATGGCATTTTATTAGCACTATTCATGCATCTTTGTAAATGTATTCTCATTTCTAAAAGACCTTCCCAAATCAATAACTGATTTCTAACACAAGCACCCTTTTTAGCTTCTTCGGATATGTTTTCTTTTTTCATATGCTCAAAACTTTCTTTAACAGGTTCTTCTAGCGCACTTATATCATATCCTTCATCATCATCACTATCATCGTCTCTTTCTTCATCATCATCACCTTCAGTAACTTCTGACTCATCTGTACCAGTTATTTGCTTTTTAAGCGCAGTAATGCTATAGTCGTCATTGTCATCACCTGTTTCACTGTCAATGTCAGATTCCTGTTCCTCATCCTTGTCAGATTCTGCAGAATCTGCCTCATGGTTAGAACCATCGATGTCACTATCCTCTTCGAGATCTTTCCGTGATACAACTTCTCCTTCATATTTCTTACTAATATCACTTAACAAATTAACATTTCTCTTTCTAAAATCACTGATTAACGCATCATCTTCGCTATCCGAAGAACTGAACTCAGCACGAGATAGCGTTTTCGGTTTTGTGCCGAAAACATGATCGTCTTCGATGTCCGCACGTGGTTTTACGGTGAGCGCATCTGCAATTTTTTCGGATAAAGTGGTATTTGTCGTTTTCTTTTGCTTTAACTTCATTTTATTTATCAAAATCTAATCGAATAATCCTAAACTAAAACACGTGCAAATGACAAGTGACAACTGACATATCCCTGACGTTGACATTGACAATACACTGAAAATGACGTACAAAAGAAACTAGGGCCTTACAGCCTATTTAGAAAGGCGCTCTTTAAAGCATTTTTCCCCATTATTTTTTTAATTAAGTACTGTTATGAAAAGATATATGGCACTATTTTTTTATAAGAAGTTAGCGTTTTATAATATAAAATGAACACATTATATTTTTCTCTTTATGTCAGATCTCAGTCCTATTAGCCCGCGAAATTTTTTGACTTTTGATATTCCATTTGACAACTCCACTCAAATGTACAAAAATACAAAAACGGTAAACTTAACCTTGCATTTATAATTTCATAACGTGAAAACACAAATTAAAATGAGAAGAAGAACATCAAAATCTAAACCCGTTGTTTGGTTAAGTGACGAGATACCTAATGAAAAATGTTTTACTACAAGCTTCAAACACTATGAGTGAGTTCCTGTACTTTTCAAAACTTTGTTTTTAATTTTATTAACTTGCAAACTCAATACAAAGACATAAAATCGTTTGTTTATTCAATTTAATGTTTTCTAGAAAGTTTCAATTCAAAGAAATAATATGTGAGATTGGTGATTATGTATTAATTTCGAATGCGGACGCTGCCGAACCTGACACGGAAGAGGGATGTGATGCTGCTAAAATATTATCATTGTACGAGGATCTGTCCAACAAAAGTGATCCATACAGAGCTAATGTGCAGTGGTACTCAAAACCAACTGATTTGCCCAAAGGATGCTTAAATAAAATGGATCAAATTAATTTCTTTGACAAAGAGGTAACAGGCTTATGGAAAAAAGTTATGTTATTTTAGCAAGTATTAATCTATATCTATACTTAATATTATAAAGAGGGAAACTTTGTATTTTGTATGTATTTTTTTTTTTTATATTAAAAAGTGGCAAACGAGCAAGCGGCCACTTTAATTCGCTGAAATAGCGAAGCGACCGCTGCCCATAGACATCTACATTTGCAGATGCGTTGCCTACCCTTATTCTTCGGAGGAGGAGACGCACAGCAAGAGGATCATTCCTCTCCCTATGCGTCCCCTCCACCGGAAAATCCACTTCCTCTTCCTATCATTTCCTTATAGGAAAAGGATAGGAAGGGAAAGCGGATTAAAAGTTAGTCCTCCGGCACCACACTCCTCAGACGAAACACGGAATTGCTTCCATTTGACGCCCGTTTTCTGTGTGGTCGTGGTATTTCACCGGGCGAGCCGGACAATTCGTGCGAAGATGTTAAAGCGGGCTCTACCACTGTTATATTGAATTAACTCAAGAACTACTGGGCCGATTTCAAAAATTCTTTCACCATTAGAAAGCTACATAATCCCCAAATAACATAGGCTATATTATTTAATTCCATGCGGACGAACACAACAGCTAGTATTAGAATAATATAAGACAAAGCTAAAAATATCTTGTAAAACTAGCAATTGTCTATAGATTCATCAAAAAGTAGAAAATCTTGTATTTTAAGATATTTTTAATTAGGTAACTGAAAGCTTGGTATTTTAGGTTCTCCAATGCCTTATTAATATTTTAAAAAATATGTATTTCAGGTAATAGAAGACCATCGTCCCTTCGATACCCATGTTTCCATAGAAACATTTTATAAAAAATGTTCCATAATACTTGCGCATACAAAAGACACCGAAAATATTATAACGGGACCAACTTTATATAATTACATCTGTAGATACAGGCTTATAGCTAACGGAAGGAGAAAGGTCACCCTCGAACCTGTACTAGAATTAGAAAGGAGTGCATTACAATTATTATTTACACCTAAAAAAACGAACTCGGCAACAACAACACCGAAAACACCAAACTTGTCACGTAGAATGAGCAGAATTTCAATATCAGAATCAAATTGGAATGTAACAAAAAAAGATGACACAAAACTATTACTTAAACGTGCCATCTTATGTGATAAAAACGAAAAACAAACACCGATACAAACTACACCAAAGAAAATACCAAAAGAGGAACCGATGTTAATCGATACACCGAAGAGTAGTAAAAAAATAACACGTAATTACGAAGAAATATTATCTATGGAGTTAAAAGAAAACCCAAATGACGAAATACCGACTTTAATTATCAGGAAAGTTGAACCGAGCACACCTAAAAGGGAATCAATCTATACTCTCCATACACCAAAGAAAGAATTATTCCTAGATGAAGAAATAGTCACCTATTCAACACGTTCCGGAAGAAAAACTAAACATCCTCTTAAATATATAACAGACGAAACTTCACCTAAAAAAACCCCAAGAAAAAATATAAAAAGATATACAAGTGATAGTGATGATGATTTCAAACCGTTGCCTAAAACACCGACAGTGAGAACACCTAAGACACCTAGAACTCCTAAAACACCTAGAGTGAACAAAACACCTAAACGTAGTGCTAAGAGGATACTAATGAGCGAACTAACCCCTACTTTACATTCTAGAGCCCATTCTCTAGATAATATAGACGGTAATCTTTAATATATCTTTAATATATATAAACGTTATATGTAATTATTACTCGAACCTCTTACGGAGAAGGAAAACATCGTGATGTCTGCACATATCGACTAAGAAATTCAAAGATATGTGTGAAATCACGCAAAAAAGCCACATTTTAATCATAGTATTCTTCATTTAAAACATAGAAATTAATTAAAAACGTGCTTTTTGAATATGGTTAAAAATTACAAAATATGTAACCAAATTTTGTTAACGAAGGGACCTTCTCAGTGTCAAACGATTTTTTTTATTTTAATTGGTCTTTTCTACCTTAAATTGATCCATACCAAAATGTTATATGACAAATAACTCCTTGTATTACCTTTTACAGAGTTCTTAAAAGAAAATCAATCTTTACCAGGAAGAGAAAGTCAAATGAAAGAAATATTGTCCTACATTAGAAATAAATTATTAGATAATATGAGTGGGTAAGTAAATCTTAGTAATATTTAAAAAAGCAACAGATTGGATGGACGGATAGAAGTTATTTAGAAGATATATCCAAAATCTCTAAACAGATCTTGATGAAAGACACAAATGTAAAAAAAAAACCTAAAAGAACATAAACTACCTAACAAGTTTCATTTAATTACCGCGATGAAGTCGCGTGCCAAAGCTAGTTTTTTTTATTTAATCTTTATCCATATGACATGCACTTTATTTTTTTTTTAATATTTTGTGGCATGTGGCCCCTTCTCGGGTAAAAGCCACCTCCAACCTTTTGCACAATTTTTTGTATTTATTGGCCTAATGCATCTTTTTTCAACACTATCTATTAAATCTAAAATTCTTTCCTTCAAGGGTTTAGCTCTTGACTTGTAAACTGCAGGTCCGGAGTTCGAATCCCGCCATGTACTAACCTGTTTTTCATATGTAAATATTTACTCGACGCTCTTACGGTGAAGGAAAACATCGTGATGTCTGCACATATTGGTGAAGAAATTCAAAGATATGTGTGAAGTCACGCAAAATACGCGTTAGTCGTGGAGTCAAAAATGGCGCCTCTCAGGTGTCGAATAACACTTCTACTTCTATATAAAATGAATTCCAACAGGTGTATGTACATATCAGGTGTACCAGGTACTGGAAAAACTGCTACCGTTAACTCCGCATTAAAGGTACTTAAGGAAGAATCAGATTTACCCGAGTTTCAATTAGTTGAAGTCAACGGTATGAGAATTACTGAACCCAGGCAAGCTTACGTACAAATATATAAACAATTAACAGGTATATACCAAAATGTATAAGCAACTTTTTTTTAATTTTTAGACTTTGTATGAACCTTGCACATTCTCGATGGGTAGTTACAATTTTTTTTCAATTAAATAATTTTAGTTTAACTAACATGTACAAAACTATTGCTATACTTTGTGCCAATCGAAAGACGAACAAAAGTACTCAGAGCACGTCCAGGACCCTTGACGGCCATTACATTTTTTTTGTAAAGTTGTGAGATAAAGTGAAGCAGATATATTACATATTGACCCCCTCCTACCATTTGTCATGAAAAATAAGCAAAGGTCTAACACACTATTGCTTATATTACAAAAAACCTGCTTCCCCTAAAGTGCTTTAAATACTTAGACTTATGTAAAATTATAATTGGGGTAGTTTAAAAATCTATAGATAAAAAAAATCTTACTATGCCTCGGCTTCATTAGACCGATTTCGCGATAAAAAGACTTACACCGAAGCAAAATTTTTGTATTCTGCGCTTTATTTGTGTTTTTTTTTTCAGGTAAACAAGTAGTATGGGAACAAGCTTGCTCTTTACTAGAGAAGCGTTTCACGAAGCCCGGCCCGCGCAGGACGCCTACAGTATTAGTTGTAGATGAGGTATGTAATAGCAACAAGTACTTTAAACACTTTCAGGGTAGTTAGTACAAACTAGTAAAAGGAAACAGACGAGTATTTTTTTATAAATCGAGTATTTTTAAAAGATTTTTACATCATCCGGCTCAAAGGACCAATTAGTTCAATACTTTTGATCATATTTTTTTACAAGTTTATTAAAATCAGATGTATTTTTGGAGAACAAGGAAAGTGAATTTGGTGGGGAAGGGTACGCATAGGAACAGGACTTATCCGCTGTGCGTTTCCTCCGTAGGACATCTGCAATTACAGATGTCTATAGGCAGCGGTCGCCTCGATATTTCAGCGAATCCAGGTGGCCGCTTGCTCATTTACCACTTTATAATATAACAAAAAATCAGATAGGATGGTCAACATTCTAAATAAAAATGTAATTTTAGCTGGATGCGTTATGTACTAGACGTCAAGACGTATTATACAGTATAATGGAGTGGTCGACACATAACAGCGCGTTACTGTCAGTACTAGCGGTGGCAAATACAATGGATTTGCCGGAACGTGCGCTGGCGGCGCGCGTCGCCTCCCGCGTGGGACTGACCCGTCTCACCTTCCCTCCGTACACGCACGCGCAGCTGCAAAGCATTGTCGCAGCTAGGTTAGGACAAGCTAATGTTACTGCAGACGCGGTGCAGTTGATCGCCAGGTAAGTTTGAGGTGTTAGAAAAGATTTATTTATACTAATATTAAAAACTCAAAAACTATTTCAAAAAATCTTTGACCGTTAACTACATTGTCCCTGAATAATATTGTTTTTTTTTATTCTCGCAGACAAAGTCGTGAGCAACAGTCAGTATATAATACCATAGTATTGACCGACTTTATCTTTAAATCTGTGTTTTAAGCTCTTTTAACTCAAGACAGCGCATGATTTTAGTTTCAGCTTGGTCTCTTGGTTGACTAATCAGTCTAGTAGTTGGCCGATTAGCTTATTCTAGACAAAATTCATAATCCACCAAGATTCTCATAGAACAAGA
>QDHC01004249.1:254734-267764 GCA_013186455.1 Papilio dardanus tibullus | reverse complement strand
CACTTTTAGGTATCGAGTGTTCCATCTACAGTATAATATATCTTTGCATGTGACAATATTTCTCTATAATTTGAACTTGCAATTTTTTTACGAACTCCGATTATTCGTTACATAAAAGTGATTTCAATAAATGTATTTTATTATTATATTTTTTTTAATTAACAATTTCCTACTTGCAGGATCTTAATCAATGCTTCGGTGTTATTATCTTGTACTGCCTTCCTGCAAGCTGCGACCACTGCTTTGCTGTATTTGCCAACTAAAAAAACAGACCATAAACAATACAGAGCTGTAATACTTTTAACGATAAAAAAATATTTATCGGTTTCTGTTTACCTCTCAGTCTTGCAGCTTGTCGTAAAATTATATGCAAATTTTTGAGGGACGTAACAGCTTGCTCCTGCGTGGACCGCCGCACATGACATCCAGTTAACAATTCTTCGTTCAGAAGAATTACTTCCTTGTACCGGTTTAACATTTCTTTTCTATGAAACAATATAATAAAACATTTTAAACTTTTAAGTTAGGGATTTAATTGAAAGTTAGTGCCAAGCTACTAAACATTGAAGACTTCACTGAAAAAAAGCAGATCCTGTTTGTAAATCAATTAAAACAGACTTCGCGAATCTTGAATACTAACAAATCGTAGGAAGCTGCATCCTGCGCTGCTGGTAGCAATGCAGTAATTAATTGAGCCTTTTCAGCTGTTTCAGCTGCTAGTCGAGATCGCGTCTCTCCTACTTGTGAAGCATTTTCCATTTCTTCACGAAGTTTATCTTCAGTTTCAGGAAAATGTGCCGTCGACTTCGAAAACAAACGTTAATCATTTAATTTACATTTTACAGTTGACTTAAATGATCACTATAAATTATCGCAAACATAAGTACGGAATAATGCAAACAAAGGTTAATTTTGTTAAAATCGGTTACCGATTCGACTATTGCCATAGATAAATGTTGAAAAGTCTATGGTTCTGGCGTCGTTTCGGTTGAGGTTAGTTGTCAAATGTCATTTACATTGTGTCAAAATCTCAAAACTAATAAGCAAAAATTTGCGCTATTTATTTTGAGAAATTAAGTTATAATCGCATTTAATATGGTTGAAAACAATGAGATTGAACTGTCTGAAGCGGAAGCAGAACAGTATGATCGTCAAATTCGTCTTTGGGGTTTAGATTCACAGAAACGTTTGCGCGCCTCCAAAGTTTTGATAATCGGTCTATCCGGTCTCGGAGCCGAAACAGCGAAAAACATAATATTATCTGGAGTAAAAAGTGTTTGTTTACAAGACAATGAAGTTCTTAAAGAAATCGACTTATATTCTCAGTTTTTGGCGCCTCCTGATAAAATCGGGGAGAATAGAGCGGAAGCTTCGTTAGTAAGAGCCAAAGCGTTGAATCCAATGGTGGATATTACTACGGAAACAAAAGGTGTAGACTCGCTTCCGGACAGCTTCTTTACAAGCTTCGACATCGTTTGTGCTACTGGATTAAAACAAGAACAGCTGGAGCGTATCAATAACATTTGCAGAGACAAGAACAAAAAGTTCCTTTGCGGCGATGTTTGGGGTATGTTCGGGTACATGTTCGCCGACTTGGTGGACCATCAGTATTCGGAAGAGATAGTCCAGCATAGAGCCGTGAAACGAGGTCCTGATGATACAGAGAAGAGTGGAGCGGCCACCGTAAGTATAACTGTAAAACGACGCGCGATATACGTGCCCCTACAGAATGCGTTATCCGCTGACTGGTCGAAACCTGAACTACGATCCCGATTGCGTCGTGGCGACCCATCGTACTTCGTAATGAAGGTATTACTTCGTTTTAGAGATGAATACAATAGAAATCCAGATCCAGCTAAAAGGAAATCGGACACGGAAATACTTTTGCGTATGAGAAATGAGTTAGTGAAGGAGCTTTCATTGCCGGTTGGGTTTATCAGTGATGCATTGTTGACTGATGTGTTTGGTATAGTGTCGGGAGCAGCCGCTGTGGTCGGTGGTGTCATCGGTCAGGAAGTGGTGAAAGCGATGAGCCAACGAGAGCCTCCACACAACAACATATTCTTTTTCAATCCAGTTAAATGTGTGGGTTTTGTAGAACTTTATGGACAATGAGATAAGATCTGCATAGAAGATAAGTTCTAATGATTATAATAAATATATGAATGACTTCATTTTTTTTTATTGAACCATTGATAATTCTGTTTTGGAATACTAACTTAACATTAAAAATCAGAGAAATGTAGGTAATCATAAAAAAAATTACACTATCACAAAAAAAACAATAAAAAATAAAGTAGCCTGAGGGTAGTTTGAAAAGCTACGTAAACAGAACACTAATAAACACGTAAAGACGTTCTTACCTGCAAGTCAGTTACATTCAAGTAAATCGCCAAACTCTGTATCAAATCACCAGCTAAACCTATATCAGGTGTTGTAAACTTGACTTGCCCATCCGCTGCAAAGTTCATACTCAAAAGAGACTTATCTCTTAAACTTAAAAACGTAATATTTAGTTCTTTCATATCTTCATTCTCATTTTCCACGTCCTCCAATAGAAAGTTCTGGTTGATCCAAATAAATATTCTTTGAATACGTTCTATGATTCGAAAAGTAACGTAATTATCTGATTTACTTTTTGATAGTATAGATGGCGCTGGTCTATACATCGCAAACCTTGGGAGATGTTTCGTCAGTTCGAATATATGAAATTGTTCACTTTCGGCATAACCGACTAAGGCCTGCAAAAATCGTTTTTTTTTACTATTTTCCAAACGTCTATATAAAGAATTGAAAGATAGTAAATTACCTTAATATGGACATCAACGGGAACATCTCTGGGCGGTCTCAGCGGCGCATACAGCAAGGAACGTAAGCTGCTCACTCTAGGATGACGAGCTAGTGTCTCCCCACTCTCGAATATCCCCTCAGCCAATACTAAAGCTGTTCTTACTATTGTCTCGTTGTTCGTTGATATCGCCAGATCCAAACAACCCTATGCAGAAGACGAGAATGCATCTCTTAAGACCGTCTCAAAAATTGAGTCAAAACTTGAACGGCAGACTCATTTACTTGGCTAAACTCCCGGTAATTTGAAATTAACTACATATTTGACTCACTTTTCTTACAAAAACCCTTTAAATGCTTACGCGAAGTTGTAACATCTACCCCGTACAGTTTATTCCAACCCAAATCCAAACCTTTTAAAACAAATGAACGTCACTCCTGATGATTTTTACCTCATCATCATTGGGAGTGACAGCGACTTGCAACCGCGTGTTAGTGGGCATGCCCGAGGCAGGCCGCTCGTCTACGTCCGCGCTGGCCGCATTCGCGTCGTAATGCTGCATTTCCACCATCAGAGCCTGCTTCCTGTTAAGTAACTCGGTAATCGCCAGTCTGTCCTCTTCCGATGGTAGCTTCTTTGTCGTTGCGTTGAAACCAACGCTTTCATGGTACGGTGGGTATCCCAACACTGAGACGAGTTTAAAAAATATAATCAATTACAATATATCAGCGGTGAATCTATACAATTTGTCTTTGAACTTTATGCAAGCCTTGACGACATCAGGCATGACCTAAAAAAGACAACTGTCCCACGAAGTGATTGAGGTCGAGTTATGTTTAATCAATTTCCTATTCCGAATACCATCTTGTTTCTAACGTTAGACCCTCAAGAGACAGGCATTTCTTTAAACTCTCAATTACTAGCTAAAATTAGATTTTCGAGTATTCGTGTCTACCTTCCCCTCTATCAGAAACGCAGACCAGATCAGGCGCGCCTACAGAGCGGTAGTCTGCTAGCAGCATGGCAGAGGCGCCGGCCCGCATCTGCACGCGACGCAGTACACGGCCCGAAGCCCCATCCCGCCAATCCAGCCGCCCGTTAGCCCACGCGCACGCCAGGGACTCCCCGGACCATTGCAGAGCTATAGCGTTCTGTTTTGACTTTTGCACAAACAAATAAATTGACTAAAGTTTTTAAATCTTTTCCATATCTGTGATTTCGTAAACCAAGACAAGAAAGTTGGAGTACAAGAAAAATGGTAAAATATATGGTAAAGGGGTTTAAAAAAATAGAAGATGCCTTCATGTAACTTTACGGCTTCATTAGACCGTGTTCACGCAAAAAACGACCTTACGCTAAAGCGAAATCTCCGATTTTATTGCGAACTTATTAAGGCATTGGATGTCGACCTTCCTTGTTTTTTTAATTTATTAAGGCATTGGATAATTAAATATCCTTTCTTGGTTACACGCAAGTGTTACCACACCATGAATAACTATGAAAATGGTATAAATTATGATATACGTGTGCTGTGTATAAGTTGCAGATTGATGATTACCTTGACTCTCCATAATCGTAAACCTTCTTCGTAGATACCAATTGTACCATTAGCCAGCCCGTAAGCAAATCTTACTTCAGTAATGGGAGACAGACAAGTTACAGAACCTGTTTCAGCGAGCTCCATAATAAATTGATTATTCTTTAACACCCTGATATAAAAGTCGTCACATCCGATTAGTAACTGTGAAAAAACACGCAGTATAAGTGCGAATAAAGTCCGTAATCTTTCAAAGTGTCTATTCTTTTTTAACATTTTACTGCCGTCGGTTTTTAAGTACCCATAGCACTCTATGTGTGTTTATTTTTATACATTTACCTCGTTTTCACCATCCTTATCAAAATCGAATGTTATCATGGACGTAACTTTTCCACTGACAACATTCCAGAACATCTCATTACCCTCCCAGTTGAGCCCATGCACTGAACTGTTCCCGCCGACGATCACCAGCATTTCATTGCTTTTTCCGAAACTACCGGTTATTAAAACATTAACACCATCTTGAGCTTCTTTGAAAAATAGGTCAGAGTTGTCGTGAACATCGTACGCTACAAATATTTTTAAGTAGATTTTAGACTTACGACTATAATTTTTCCTTAAGGTACTATGCCGGCTCAAATTTCCATATCTCGTGGGTTGTATCTATATAAACCTTAATAATCCTTACAACATACCAAGTATTTGAGTGGGTGACCCGATTAACAACATATCTCGGCTGCAATCCGGTCTCAGTGGACCTGCTGTTAAGGCCACTACAGCCTGGCTGACGTTCAGTTCAGATACTTCTCCGTGAGCGTGGGAGCGCTGAGCTCTTCCGCTAGATATTCCGCCATAGGGATGGTGAATTATTATCTAAAAACATTTATTTGTTAATAAATGTAATTTGAATAATGTTATAATTTTCAATATCACAAAAATAATTATACTTTGTCATAACCAGCAGATGCAGTTAAGCAGGGATGTGTGCCATCGTACTTTGCTATGATAACAACTCCGGGTGTTACTTTATGATTTAATTCTAACTTGAAAACTGGTTGAACCATTGACATTTGCATTATTGTACCTTAACTGTTATTGTAACAAGAATAGTCTATCTTATTACAAAACACTGTAGTGCCATTGAAGTTTCACACCAAAACTGATGTCATGGTAACCGAAATCCAATACATTTTGTGTGAAAAGTAAAGATATATAAAATAAAATCATTCGCAGTCTGATAACTGCATAAATATGGTGTAGCTAAGATAAATCTTTGATGAAAGTCTTAAATAACGTAAGACATCTCCTTTTTATGAACGTACTTTTTTGATGATATTTTTGGTAATATATTCTAAATCTTAGGCTGACAACATTATATAATGTCAATGTGTATTTGAACAAAAGTGTCAATGTCAAATTCTCAAAAATTCGTGAACGTGAAGTTGGTTGCTGTTCGTTTTGAATTTTGGCATATTGCCGGATTTTATTATCATTTATTACAGACTTCCTAGTATCTATTACGATTACTAAGCATTACAGTTTCAGTGCGCAGTAACCTTAGTGAACAATTAGTTCTAAACTGTGATATGTGTGATTGAGTTTTGTGATTAGCCAGATGGGTAGTGAATTAAATTTATCAACGACCAGATCCAGGTATTTCTGAATTCTTTTTTCACAAACTATAAGCTTTACATGTAATTACATTATTGCGCAATGTTATATTATTTAAATGACTTTTTTTGTAAGATTTTGAGAGATATAATGACAATTTCAATTTATAATTGTAGGATTTGCAAAAAATTCATCAGTCGTTCGTAATTGTAATGCCTGGGCTCACTCGCATTTGGACTCACACATCATTGCCACTCATTTGTCATGTTTTTGTTGGCATTATAAGGTAAAGGACATAGTAATATGGCACGATTTCAAGTTCATATATTCTTGCATTGCATTTTCTTTAAGGATTAAATCAAATTTTAAAATTACATCTCTAGTTGCAGTCTTCACAAAGTTTAATTTAAAAATGCTTCTCATAGTGCTTATAAAATGAGTGTCTTTTTATTTAATATTATATTTACAGATTAAATCTTCTTTAAAAAATCACCAATGGGAATAGACAAGCAAGTTTTTACTTTTTTCTTTTGTTTGCATGTTTTTACAACAATTTGGTTTTTCAATACATTTTATCTTAAAATAGGATGGTTTTCTTAACATATTTGTTCATTAAGTTATTTATAACTGTTTTTTTATTAAATTGGTTGATTGATATCATTTCTAACATACTAAATTCACTAAAAATATTCAATTTCTAATATTTACAAGTTTATGTCATATTAACAATGCTATGCTTAATTAAAAAATAATTGTCAAATGATTTAAAATGTTTATTATCATAATACATTTTTGTTGACTGAAAGATTAGGTTTTATCTCAACTTATATGTAGTAACAGCTTAATCTGACTTGTATAAAACATATATTTTTGTCTCTTGTTTCAACCCCAGGACTTCATTAGACCAGTGTCGCAAAAAAAACGGCCTTACGCTGTAGCAAAATATCCGATTTTATCGCAAACTTGGTTTAATGAAGTCCTAGGGTAAGAGAACGACATGTCAAGATGTTTTTGACAATGAAACAATTAACTCCTTTGTAGACAAGGTTATGCATATCTGCAAATTTAAACTCTATGCAAATTACACAATATAGCCTCATTTAGGTTTGTACATGTTAGCCACTTATAGACTACTAGATGTTGTTTACAACTTCGTGCGGAATTAATAAAATATAGTTTGTTACTCGGGGATAATGTAGCTTTCTAATGGTGAAAGAATTTTTGAAATTGTCCCAGTAGTTTTTGAGTTTCAATACATACAAAAATACAAAGATTTTCTCTTATATTAGATTTTATTTTATATTACAATGTGGCAAACAAGCAAACGGTCACCTGGATTCACTGAAAAAGCGAACCGAGTCCTGCTGATAGACATCTGCAATTGCAAATGCGTTGCCTACCCTTAATCTACGGAGGAGGAGACGCACAGCAAAATGATAACCTCTGATTTAAATAGTCTTGTATACAAAGGGCCTTATAATTGTTTTTTTGTGAAGTATTGAGTTTGCACATTTACAATGAATAATTGTTTAACTTTCAGCACAATTAGCTGGACATGGATTGGCTTAATCTTGTCCGTTGTGTGGAAGTAAGGCTCATTCCCATATTGCTTGAACCGCTTCCAGTTGCTTTATTGCTTAATATATTTATTTTAATACAATAATAACACTAAAATGGTTAAAGATTTGATACAAAATAATGATATATTTCTTATGAGATTGTCACATATATTGGACAAGTTTGCAATCAAATCAATTTGACTTATGTAAAATATTTGGATTGTCTACTAATAACAATTAAAATTGGTGAGCTTTATAACATTATTAATTAGTTTTTTTTAAACTTAATATTAAATTAACTTTTCTCTTTATTTTTAGTTGGACCGGTGGCTGGTTCAGCTGGACGCGACAGTCAGATGAGATGCTAAGGAATATTGAGAAAAAAATATTGTCATGTAAGTGTGACATCATTGTACATTTGATTATGCTAAGTCACTTTTTATATACTAAGATGATAATGCAAAATTAAGTAAGTTATGAGGCAATGATGAAATAATGCTTGTAATCTTACTTAGCGTCCATTTTAAATTACAGTCGCTTATCCAGGTTTGACTCTATAAGATTTGCATCCGTAATTCTATCTAGTTTTTTTATTGACCCTCAATTTTTTATCTGTTTGATAAACATACAGTTGATAATTTTAAATTTATCTTTTTGACGTATTTAAACGGTCTAATCGTACGCCCTTGACTGCAATACTTTTGCTATATCTTTTAAACTGGTCATAAATTCTGACCTAAAGAATGTGGAAGTAAATGAACCATTAAATAGACCCCATGTAGTTGATTCCTAAGTCTTAATTGGTTTAAGGTGATTTGAGTCCAAATCGGCTTATATCATGTACTTTTTTCCTTATATTAGATAGTATGAGTCAATGTGGCAGAGTAAAGGTCAGGCTAAGTAAAAACGTAATGACCTTTGTTATTCCGTATTAAGCTATGATTGGATATAATGGTATAGTTATTATAATTATTGAATTTAATGTTGATAATAATCTAGACAGATTTCTAAGCAGTAAGTAAATAATAATGAATAACCATGTATTACAATGCTCTAACATATTTATAAGTTTTTTCTTTACTTATTCTCAATGTTTGCATGCAACTTAAATACCATTCACATAATGTGACCTTTTAATTATCTTAATAAATTATGCGAAAATTTACATCATACATCTACATACAAGATTTCGATTAGTTTTAAATTAGATATTTTTTTTAGGATATAATACATAAAATCTAATTTCAAACAATAGGCTGTCACAAAAGATATACATACAAGCCAACATTAAAAACAGAAGTCGGTTAAAAATGACATACTTTTGTTACATTCAATTCTAGATATAGTTTATATGTTTTCTTTATAGGTGTGAAAACAGTGTACAAACGTTTCTACGTGGATATCGGTTCTGTGGTAGGACAGAGCGACAAGATATGGACTATCAGCCTAAATGAAGATGCACCACGAGCCCCGCTGGTGTTGCTGCACGGCATGGGCGCAGGCCTAGCGCTCTGGTGTACCAATTTAGATGCACTTGCGGCGCACCGACCTGTATACGCCATTGATTTACTGGGTATGTAAAATATGGGTTTGAGGGAGGCAAAGAAAAATATCAAAATAGATTGGGATGTTGAAGTTGGGCAATAATAAAGTACCATTTTCAAGTAATGATATTTAATTTAAAAGTTCCTACAATTTGTTATGAACTGACATTTCAATTATTTAGTTAGTTTAGTAGTGGAATGTTAGTTACCAAAGCTACTAAAACCTACCAAAAATACTTTTTTTTTTACTGGCAACATTATCATACCATAAATAAAAAATCTATATTATGGTAGGTTTCGGGCGTAGTTCTCGGCCCAAATTCTCTTCTGACGCGGAGAAGGTGGAGGCGCAGTGGGTGGAGTCTGTGGAGGAGTGGCGACGCGAGGTCAACCTCGACCAGGTCGTGCTGCTCGGACACAGCCTCGGCGGTTACATCGCGACCGCGTATGCACTTAAATACCCAGAAAGGTAAATTGAATACCAATTAAAAACTTTTTGGATAAATTGCACATTTTTGTAATATTATTACTGTAACCTTACGGCTTCATTAGACCAAGTTCTAGATAAAAACGGACTTACGCCGAAGCCAAATCTACGTTCTAAAGATTAGTGAACTGCAAATATTGTGAACGAAACTTTTTCTGTAATTTTTTATTTAGGCAGACAGAAGTTTCATTTTTTTTTCATACCTATGCACCTGTTTTAATAAAGGCATCAAATTCAGTCCTAATTGGTCGCTAAGTAAGACCACTTAACGACACTGAGTGGCAGTTAATACTCTTAACTCATGTAGGGTATTTATTGCGGGTAGTTTTCGAAATGTTCTCAACAGAAACTTAGACTAAAATAATTTCAGGGTTAGACACTTAATCCTCGCGGATCCATGGGGTTTCCCCGAAAAGCCTTCGAATGTGTACGAGAAGTACCAGATGCCGCTGTGGGTGCGCGCGGTGGCGACCGCGGTGCAACCTTTCAACCCGCTGTGGGCGGTGCGCGCGGCGGGCCCGGCCGGCCGCTGGCTCGTCGGCAAGACCCGGCCGGATATACCGCGCAAGTTCGCCGCGCACCTGCCGGACGCCGAACAAATTATACCGGATTATATCTATCAATGCAACTCGCAGACGCCCAGGTAATTTATGCTATTTAAAGATGTTTTTGCAATTTTTCTTATGTTATTAAAATTAGTTATAACTACGTAATTTTACCAATCCGGGGGGAATTATAGCCTAGGTAACTCGGGGTTAATGTAACTTTCTAATGGTGAAAGAATTTTTGAAATTGTCCCTGTAGTTGAGTTATTTGACGATATGTATAAAAATATAAATCTTTCTAAATCTAAAGATTACTACTTAAAATATCCTAAATTTTGGAAATTTTCTAGATGGGTTCATAGTGTTTTTTGGTATAGTCTTTTAAGGGTTTAGGTTTTGGACGTAATGTAACAACACTGATAATCCTGATTAAGAATAAGAAAATGAGGTTTATACTAAGTAATGTCTCCCCAATAACAAATAAATATGTATTATACGAAATATTATACATAATTTCTTTCTAAATATTTTAGTTAAATTTGTTTGTAGTGGTGAAAGTGCATTCCACACTCTAATGACGGGGTTCGGGTGGGCGAAGAACCCGATGGTGCGGCGCGTGGGCGCGCTGTGGCCGCGCCTGCCCGTCACCGTGCTCTACGGCAGCCGCTCCTGGGTCGACAACTCCACCAGCCAGCTCCTCACAGAGCACAGGCCCAACTCCATCACATATGTACAGGTATACTCCGACCTGGATTAGCGAGAGTCCAAGGGACGGCGATTATATTGCTTATAGAGGTAGCTTATGGAGGTAGACCGCAGGAACCGGCTTCTTGCTTGTAGAGGTTTCTCGAATTTACAAGGTTGATTTCCATTGCTGACTTAACAAAAAATATTAATTCATAATTATTTTGGAACCCTACGGCTTCATTACACCGATGTCACGCAAAAACCGACCTCACACCGAAGCAATATCTCCGTTTTTATCGCGAACTCAGTGTAATGAAGCCATGGGGTAAAGAAGGGAATGAGAGAATATATGCTAACATATTTTTTGCCAATTTGCATGTACTTCAGCAGATGTATCTAACGATTAAATCTACCATAGTAGAAAAATATCTAAAAAAGGCACAAAATAATTAGTAATTCTTCCATACCTAAAAACTCCGAAAGAACATATTCCAAAAATCCTATCATATCCTTTTCTTATAAGGAAATGATAGGAACGAAAAGTGGATATGGCGGAGGAGACGTATAGGAAGAGGAATTATATTCTCGTGCTGTGCGTCTCCTCCTCCGTAGAATAAGGGTAGGCAACGCATCTGCAATTGCATATGTCTATGGGCAGCGGTCACTTCGTTATCACAGCGAAGCCAAGTGCCCGATCGCTCGTTTGCCACTTTCTAATATAAAAAAAAAATAACACTATAATTACCATCAGGTGATCAATGGCGCCGGTCATCATGTATATGTAGACAAACCGGAGTTGTTCAACAAGTATGTATTAGAAGCGTGCGCGCGCGCAGACAAGTACGACCCACGAGAGACCAACGCCGGATCGGAGACCAACGCCAGTCCGGAGACCAACGCGAGACCGGACAACAACGGAGACCAGACAGATCACTATATAAACTCTTGATGTACAAAATAGTAAATAATTTTATTAATAAGATTTTTGTTACTCGCAATTTTTGTAATTTGTTAATTTAAAAAGGATTGTATTTTTTTTAATTTTACAGTTCTACAACATACAGGGAAAAACTACATTTTTTTAATCTTTACTTTTGTACACCTCCAAATACTTACATTTGACTGCCAAAAATAATATGTATAGTATAATTTATATTGTTTTGTTTGTTGTTGAGGGCTCGTCCAATACCATAATATTTAAATATGTAAAATCTTCTTAAATGTACCACTTTTAACTTCAAAATTCCATACAAATGTTTACGTCTGTCAGATTGAAAACTGCGCTTACTTTTTTATGTCTTGCGTCACATTACTAGTTATAGCTTAAAATATTTATTAGGCTAAAAAAGGCAAAATAGTGGCTTAAAATTGTAAATATTAAATAATAAAAAATGTGGTATGTTTTTCTCCATGTATTTATTAGTGGAGATTTTGGTAAAAATTGGTAGAACTTAGAACATTGCACAATCTAAAGCTGCCTAATTTGTTTTTTTTTTATTTTGTCTTCCTACCAAATATTTACGGGTGAAATTATATTAAGATTAAGACGCTGAAAATACTAAATATGGGTAAAATTTTAACTTTAGCACATAATTATACCATAAGCTTATTTTAAGCTGGCAACAGACGTTCAGTTTTAACTGCACAGTCTGAACTGTACAAATAAAACAGTGGTAGAGCCCGCTTTAACATCTTCGCACTAATTGTCCGGCTCGCCCCCTGACATACCACGACCACACAGAAGACACGCGTCAAATGGAAGTTATTCCGTGTTTCGTCTGATGAGTGTGGTGCCGGAGGCCTAACTTTAGTCCACAATTTCTTTCTATCAATTCCTCATAAGGAAATGATGGGAAGGGGAATTGGATTGGCAGTGGAGGGGGACGCATAGGAAAAGGTATCCTCTTGCTGTGCGTCCCCTCCTCCATAGATTAAGGGTAGGCAACGCATCTACAATTGTAATATAAAACTAAACATTTGTAGCCGGCTTAAACTGTAAAAAAATATATTTGGAACGCTAAAAGGGTTGGTTTTAATTGTCACAATTACATGCGTTCTATATAAATAGGTAATAAATATGGGCTTCAAGCTTTTTATATACAAGTTTAATTGTAAATAAACATTATTTATTTTATAATTGTTTTTTTATTTATACAAAAAAAAAATGATTTAATTAACAATTGAAAAAACATAGACAAATTGAGAACCATCTTTGGGAAGTCGGTTAAAAAAAGTTTTTTTTTATTTATAATATTTTTATTCAATTCTATGA
>QDHC01004249.1:215689-245583 GCA_013186455.1 Papilio dardanus tibullus | reverse complement strand
AATACATTGAATATTATGCATACTCTCACCAGAATCGTAAAATAAACAATCGTAGTATACGACTTATTAGGTTTATAGATATTTATTCACTCATAAAAAACATACATTTTCGTTTTTTTTTTTTTATATGAGAAGGGGGCAAACGAGCAGCGGATCGCCTAAGTTAGGTAATCCGACGCCCACGGACACCTGCAACGCCAGAGGAACCGCAGATGTGTTGCCGGCCTTTAAGGGAGGAGTACGCTCTTTACAATGAGTTTTTTTTATATAAAATACAATTTATACAATTTCGGCTTCCGTGCCGCACATTACCAAGAACAAATCAAAAGGTTTAAAGCAACAACGTTCGCATCCTCAAGAACAAGCCAAAATATGGGATTTCAGCCTATTCTTGGAATCGCGAACGCTTTCGTAATTCTTAATCTCGCCCGGAAGTTCATTAAATATCCTAGCGCCATCAAATAAAATTATTTTATTTCCGTAGTTGCGGAGCAATGGTTTTTAATTTTATTTTTTTACCTTTTAATAAATTTGTTTTCTTTTTTTACCAATTGTATGTTATATTTAATGTTATTATTTAAAATATTCATTATATGAGTACAAATTTTGAATATTAGATAGCAAAACAGTAAAGGTGGCCTTTGCCTAAATTTATATTACGAGACGGTTGTAATTTAAACACCGACCTATTATATTTTCTTGGATTTTAGAAAAGGAGTTACTCTTTAGTCGCGATTGGTATAAATTCGGGAGATACTTTGTCTTCTTGTACTAGTAAATTGACTATGGAAACCCAATTTTTTTTTTTATTTTTTTAATCTTTGAAATCGCCTTCGCTATAAAGACATACATCAAAGAAAAGTTAATATTACTAGTTAAAAAAATATTTAAAAAAATAAAACAAAAATAGTTGGGACACAAACCTTCAGGGTTGAGATCCCTCATGTGCCTCTGAGGCGCATTGTACGGCCGCACCTGTATCTGGTGCTCCAGCACCGCCGCCGGATACTTCTCGAAGAACAACTGGTTGACCGCAGCATCAAAGGCCGGTACCACCTAAAAAAAAAAATATACCTAAAAACACATAATTAGACAAAAAATATATCATATTGCGAATTAAACTAATTTCGCATACTTAAAGATTGTAATCAAGGTGACCTTAGGGGGTCTTCTCATGACAGGTTTTCTATTTTCCTGGTTGGGCTATAATTTTTTTTTATAATAAATACCTCTTGTGGGTAACAGACAAGTTGGCGATGGAGTTTGGCATCAAATGTTTGGACATGTTCACAATCCACTTCTAAGAATGGTTCCTCCAAAGTGTGTATCTGAAAAAAAAATACTTTGTAACACTTTCTAAACATCATACAAAATATAAAAAAAAAATTGTCAGAAATAGTAGCTTCGGACAGTAGTCTAAGTTTAAATAAAAACATTTAAAAATAACTTAGTTTTTCTTAGAATATTAAAAAAAAAATAGTTAATCTATACTAATATAAAGATGCAAACTTTGTATTTTTGTATGTATTGAAACTCAAGAACTATGGGGCCGATTTCAAAAATTCTTTCAACATTAGCAAGCTACATTATCCCTGAGTAACATAGGCTATATTTTTAATTTTTTTTCAAAATAAAAGCTTACAATACAGTTATTTCTATATATAAACGCTAATGAAACCTTTAAGGTTTATACCTAGTGCCATAAGGAGTGTCACTTTGCGATAGGTACTAATAATTTTTAAGTTTAGCGGCTATATTGTTATGCATAATGCAACCTAACTTCCGAATCCACGTGGACGAAGTTACGAAAAACAAATAGAAAATAATAATATTGACAATTATTTTAACCTACCTCTTCCAATTTAGCTTCATACAAAGGTTCATTAGAAACCGCATCAGGTTCAACAAAGCGTTGAATGAACTTTATGAACTTGTCCCTGCACTCCGCGATGGCCACATCCGTGCCCCACACCACCAGCTGTGGCTCTCCTGACTCCTCACCTGTCTCACCGGGCTGGAACAAGTGATACAGTTGGCAAGTCGGGCGGAACAGTTTCCTCGTTGTTGATGTGTCAAATCAAATATTCAGTGCTTATGTTGGACAAAAGAGTATTAACTCATATTCTCAACATATTAGAATAAATAGTGGACCTTCTTTTTATTCTGGAAAGTTCCGTTTTTAGACAAAGCCACAAAAAATAATGTATAATTGAATTTAAGCAATAGAATGAAATATTTTTAAATAGACCTATGCGAAGCATCAACACTACTTATTTTTTACTACAATTATTTGTTTACACTAGAAGAAATCTGAGCATACGTAGGTATTTATCTAAGAAAACATTATATCATTTTAAATATGTATTTGAGTTTAATTTGCATTTAAATGTAAAAATTCTTACTCTCTTAGATGGTGTCGGAGCTGGTACATTCCTTTCAAACTGATGCCCTCTTAAGTCAGCTCTCTGTCTGGCGGGTGTGCCGACACTGCGCAGCGCTGATCGCGGAGTACTGAGAGAACTGGGCGTACCATAGTTCAACGGAGAACTCATATCTATATCTGTGCCTTTTAATAAAATAATTTATTTATAAAAATAATTGTTTTGTAATGTTTGTATGCAATGATTTGACCTACATGTGTACATGTCTAGTAAGCAGTGTTAAAATTAATATTAGTATGAAAAAATTGTGTATTTGCAGTTTTTATGTAGGTTGCACATTTCACGTATTGTAAGATATAGTAAGTCTACTAATAAACTTTGTACAAGTGAATTGAATTTAGTGTTCAAAAATGAGTATAAAACATGTATGTGTCCTGCAAATGGCTAATAGTGATCACTTCAGGTAATTATACTTATTATTTAACTTTATACAATATAATTACCGAGAGGGCTGGATACCAGGTTTGGGGCCGGTGATGACGCCACCTGACCTCTTGGAGTGCGTGGAGTCGCATTGGGATTCTCACGAGAACCACCCGGTGTTCCATCTGTTATATAGACCAATTTATGTATAACCATCTATTTTTTATAGACGCTGCAGTAGGAACTATCAAATATATTTCAAGCAGATATTTTAAATGTTAAGTTATTGACTAAATAATAGATTCGAATGAAAAGTTTATACCGTGTGATGGGGTGCCGGATGACTGTTGTGGAGTTTCAGGAATCACTAACTGTTGTGAAGACCTGGTTCTGCGTGATGGAGTGGCCGCTTCTGAGGATGCACGAGATGATGGACGTTTTGACGGCGTAGACATTTTTTAATATTTTGTGAATAGTATTATAATTTAAAACAACAAAACAATCACACCGATCTTTACTTTTGGCGCGAGTTTTGACGTTTTCAACAACAATTTTTTGAACTTTTTCTCATGACATAGACTTCATTAAACAATTTTTATATCTGTTTCAAAAATTGTTGGAAAGAAAATCTACTTATAATTCTACGTGGAGATGGAGATCGATATAAGGTATTTATGGGAAATAAAACACGAAGAGCTTTAATAGAAAACTTTATAAGCAAAAAACATCTCAACAGATGAATTTAACGACTGTTTTATTTTAAAAATCTTGGCATATGTATATTGTTTCGAACTAAAAATTGCAATACATTCTTTATCAGTAGACGTATAATCATATTTTATTTAATTAATTAACTTTTTTACTTCTTCTTCATGCTTTTTAACTTTATTGATTTTTAATCTATTTTGTTGACAAAATTTCCATAGACAACGGGTGTTTATTTTTAAATCAATTGATCGTTCATTCACCGCTGTTGTTTTCGTGGTGTTTTATGATGTTAATAAATAAATATACAATTAATGCGAACTAATAACCTAAGTGTCGCCGTAATCTTCAGTAATTAGAATTAGTGCAATATATGTGTAGTAGTCAACATTGAACTTTAGAATTAATCATTATTTAAACTCATAAGTTTGTGCAATCTACCTGCATCGTCGGGCATATTTTGTGAATAATTATAGTGACGGGACGTTTATGATTTATAATTTTGTACGGACTGATGAGTAGCAAATACGTTATTATGCGTAATTTGTCCACTTATAGTTTGCAGTAATCTTACGAAGACATTGATATATAGGTAAGCGATTTTTTGGTATTATTAGTTATCACAAAATAGATTTAGTATCTCGCGTACATCCATTATGTTTCGACTGCAGAAACTGCACCGCTTACCATTTTAGGCATTTACTTTCTCTCGACGTTTCATGCCTTTGTGTTTGCTGTCATGATTTGTATTTTTTTTTGTACAAAAATACAATCGACTCCCGACTCCTGACTCATCGCAATATCTTCAACAATATTTGTGCGTATCTGTTTATGATTATTAAATTTCATCAATAATTTACCTATCCTTATTCCTTACCACTTTCTCCCAAAATCTACTGAATATATAACTGTTTTATCTGTGTACTTCTAACCTTTTTTATACTATGTTAACTTAATTTTTCAAAATAAATTATTAGTTTTAATCCATAATAAAGGGCATACACTTTCAATATTTTATCTTTTATAATATCTACTTCACATTCAAAAAGAAAAATTGGTAAGTAGGTATAAGAGTTTTGTCTTTTGCCATGAACTATTTCTATAGTCTGTATTTGATTTAATTTATATTTATCATAAGATTTAGGTACCTATCAAGTATTATGAGGACATTACATACAAATAAAAAAATATCAATCTACTAATTTCTCTGAAGACAACCAAAAATAATTAACTAATTAACATTATTTCAAACTATAGTTGTTCGTATAATTAAAACAGTTACCTTTTTATTTATTCAATGTACAGTTAAATTCTAACTGTAGTAAAATGTTATTTATTTTGTTAATTATGAATGTTTATATTAATTTTCTACCAAAACACATTATAATAAACAAAATAAAATAGCTTTTTATCCGTCTGTATCCAAAGAAAATTATTAAGACAACAATATATTTTTAGACTAGACTAGTTGTTGCTCGCGACTTTGTCCATGCTTAATTAAAATTTGTAACCTATGTTACTTGGGGATAATGTGGCTTTTCAACAGTGAAAGATTTTTTAAATCAGCCGAGTAGTTTTTGAGTTATTTCAATACATAGAAAAATACAAATCTTACCTCTTTATAATATTAGTATAGATTTACGACAGTAGAAACCCACATTAATTTTATATTCACATTGATAAAACACACCTATTGATCAAAGATTTCTTGAATTTATTCATTATTTTGTGTATTTATTCAGTTTAATAATAAATATGTTCCATAGTTTTTTGATGACATTTCACTGTTAACAATCATACTAGCTTTAAATACACAATATTTATTAAAATGGGAAAAGAAGGAAGATAAAAGATTAAGTTTTAAACCTTGTGTGCGGATCCCGCGTCAATGGGATAAGACTAGGTAGATGATAATGACAAGTGTTATTTAAACAAGGTTTTATTATAATACAGCCGAAACTGGGTAAGCAAGAAATCTATAAGCAAGAGTATCTTTGATCCCAGAGGACGACTTACATTTTAAAAAAATACAGATTAGAGAGAAACCTCCATAAATGGGACAACTTCCATATTTTTTTTTATGTAACAAAGTAGCAAACGAGCAAGCGGCCACCTGGATTCGCTGAAATAGCGAAGCGACCGCTGCCCATAGACATCTACAATTGCAGATGCACTGCTTACCCTTAGTCAAATGTGAGGAACTTAGATTAGAGAGACCCCTATAAACTAGACAAATATTCCAGTCCCTTGGACACTCACTTATCGAGGTTCAACTGTATTTCGTTTATGTTCAATGACCTAAAACTGTGCAAATGTCTTAGTCCCAAATATGAAAAGTACAATTAGTCCTTACATCTGACTCATAAATGACTAATTGTTATTCTGATATATTCTTTTTGTTATCACTGTATGTTAAAATTATAAAAATGTTTCCGTACTTTCCTTAAGATAATCATTATACTAGCTGGCGCCCCCGACTTCGTTGGTTTTTAGTATCCTATTTTAATTAGAAATCTCATCAAATGTTACTCGTTTGCGGTGTTTTATTATAAAAACCGCCTCTGCTAAGTTTATTAAAAGTTTTATAAAATCACGGTTGCACGGTGTTTTGTATAAGAGTGTTCACTTTGAAGTGGTCGTGCACAAAACAAGATAAAACGAAGGACGTCCTTACGGTTCAGTGACACAGTGCGCTCGCCGACAGAGGTCCTAGCATGAAACTTTACGAAAAAGTTAACGTATCGACACAAACATAATTTATTTAAAATATGTCGAGCAGACGTAAAGTATATCAAAAATATCATACAAATTTTGTAAATGACGATAAGAATCCTTTCACACTAATTTTCGTGCTAGGCCCCAGCTCTGGCTTTGGCTTACGTTCGCTGAAAAACAACGCTCTAGACGTGCTTTTTAAACCTGTATACTAATTTGCAGACTCTAATATTTCATTTTTTTTAAAACAAATTCGCTTTTATCGATGTCAATGACACGGTAACCCGATACATCCCAATAAATATTATTTCGAAGTCTGGGTTTTTGTTATTTATAAACCTGATTTTTAAAATAAAACGTAATGTGAGTCATTGGGTTAGGTAGATTTTAGGTATTAACATTTTGCTTCTAGAAGCCGAATTAAGGGCGTATTACATGGTACCAGTTTATCTTAATCAAATCTTGTATATCAAATCAAGAATGTTATGTGATGTTTAGATCATATTAGACAATTTTTCCTTCATCATATGGTACAAGAAACTGCCATGTAATTGTACCTTTAAATGTATTTTGTAGCATACAATAATGTCCCTTCTTAACTCGATATCGATTTGTCGTTGCGTTCTCGAAGCTTTTAGATGACGTAAAATGTCGGGCAATAGAAAATCCTAGGCCTGTACCCCACTACAGAGTGTCGATAGCAGCGCGCATGCGCGGTTTGCTGCTCGCTCCCCTCGAACGCCGTCGTAATAGTTAACGCATTAATTCAACCTTAAGTTAAAATGTACATTTATTTTTATATTTTTGTATTTTCATTCGTATAATTTATTTATAAAACACATGATTATTATTGTCTATGGAAATTAGAACGATTTTAAAGTTATTTTACGACTTTTCTGGTTAATTAAAGATGGAAGCGAAAAATTAAATCGTGTAGGAAGAAGGTTGTCGCTAAGAAGTATATAATTGGAAGATAACTACGTACGGACTTACGTTTAAGGGTACATGTTATACTTATAGGTCATCTTACAGGAATTTAGATATCGATGGGAGGAAATAGAACTTAAAATTATTATAGAGTAGCAAAAGCTCAACATAATGTTGTCCCTGTTTTTTCATAGAGAAAAAGAGGGATGACTCTATGACGCACTGTTTAGTTTAATGAAATTTGTTTTCCAGGCTTGTCTTGATTCTACTTTTTGTATTCTATTGTCATATATTTTAGTCATTGATCTTTGTAGTTTTGAATGAAGTTTTCAGTACCCAGGACATATCGTAGTAGCATTCATTGTCTTAACACAAAAGCTCTTACTTGAATATTTTATTTCACAATCGAAAAGTCCCGGCGAAACTAGCTGTTGTGCGCGACTTCATCCGCGTGGAATTAAATAATATAGCCTATGTTACTCTGGGATAATGTAGCTTTATAATGGTGAAAGGATTTTTGAAATCGGCTCAATAGTTCTTGAGTTATTTCAATACAAACAAAAATACAAAGTTTCTCATTTTATAATATTAGTATAGATTGCGTATTATTTAAACACTTTAAACAATAACATATACACAAGTCCTATTGCCTCATCTATCGTCTTTGAATCGTATATAAATCTATATAGACTAGGTAAATGTCCAGGATTTGTCCTACATCTTGTTTACATGAATCATAATGTGTACTACACATGTGATTATTGCCACTACAGACTTCGTGAGCTAGTGTGTACGCGACTTTATGCGAGGAAAGTCTTGTATGTATGTATGTATGTATGTATGTGGTACTTGTAAAGTGTAATTATAATTTTGCGTCGGCTCTTTGTTAGTTGCGGTCCGAGAACTTTTCTTTGTTTACTGTATATGTTTAAATTGGATACTGCGTTTTAAAATCTTTTAACCTAATTTCATTGCTTTCGAATTATTCTTTGGTTATTAAGTTGTTTTATTTTTAATGTCCAACGGAAGTAATTGGAGCTATTCTTCGGCGTGTTGAAGATTCGATTTTCAGTAGAACTGTGTGATATTTTTGGTTAAGATGTAGTTAGTTGTAAGGTGTACTATGTCAAATTATCGAAAGTGTTTTTAAGAAAATTTGACTAAAAATACATAATATATAGGTATGAGGCACCGTAATTAGATGTCATTTTTTCTATTAATTTGAAACAATCGAGAGATTTTCAGTTCGGTAACTTTCATTAATTGGAATACGAAAAAATACACGTGCCTAAAACTTTATAATTGCCACGTGTTGATTAGATTTATTTCGTTGTCAAATATGGTACAAAATTAAAGTTTTAATCTTAAAATTTTTACATTAGTCGCAGAACCACGAAGGTTTTATGCGTCTATATTGCTACCAATATTATTTGCTTGTTGATTCTTATTGACACAAAACTCGTGGCGGAGGCGGATTTCGATGTAGCTAGTGGGGTGCGAGCCTTGTCAATACTATACCGACCTGCGCAAAATCCATTGTCACAAAACCGTTCCTATTCTTAGAAAAGCTTAGATTTTTTTTCTTCAATGGACCGGTGTATCTACCTGCGTAGTGCACCATCAATTCAAGTGTTACTGGTTTTAATAATGTGAGAAACAGGTACAATGTAGTAAATTAAATTAAATGTTAATTGACAACCCTAGTTGGTAATAAACGAAATTTTACATCGCATTTCCGCAAGAAAATATTGTTTTGGGTTTTTTATGCATTTACTTTTACTTTGCCTAGAGAAATTACTAATTGACAATTTTTTAATAGAGTATTAGCGATCAGAAAGGACTAAAACTTAATTTTATCAAGTAGGGACGGGGACAATATGTACCAAACCAACTAATATTTTTACAAAGTCTCTGAACCTTTTGTCTTTTGTCCAACATTTGTGAGGTTCTCGTTGAGCTTTAGTAGGATCGATGTTAATCCGTGCGCCCTTCGTAGGGTATAAGGGCAGCGAGGGAAAAGGCATCGATTTTCGGGCACCCTACGTTTGTGCGGGGGCGCGGCAAGATGGCGGCGTGGGGTCCGGACCTGCCTCACGCGCACTCCGCGCCAAGGTCAGGCACCGCGTCGCTCCCGAAACAATCTCACTCACTCAGCTCACCGACGTGTCCCATCTTGCCTCTCGCTTGCGCATCTCTTGTTGTACTGCTCAATACTGATTTTATTTACGCTATTAGGGTTGTAACGAATCGATAATTTGGGTGATTTTACTTAATTAAGTAGTAATGTTTATTTTATACTGTTGATCAATATTATTAATAAATAAATAATATAAAATCGCCTAATGAACTTACAGCACACTTTCCTTTTTTGTTTTTTTTTTCAATACTATTTCGTTGTACTTTCTCTATGAATTACAAAAATTGTCATACTAAAGTAAGCTGTCATTGTAAATGTTTATAAAGTTACTGTAGTTCAATGACTTACAACAATACAATTCTATGAACGCACACCCCTAATCATAGCGAACCTCCTTTATCTAAATTATGGAAAATTTTGGAATGCGACATCACCGCTTGTCTCCCTCGCACATGGTATTGTCCCATTGCTCCATCTCACTCTTAGATAGCTACCTATTATTTTGAGGGGTAGAGGCATGAAAGTTTTTGGGCATGGATTTTTTTCGCAAAGTGCACCACATGAGTGGGTTCCGGTGCAATAGTATAGTTCGTGGGTCCGCGAGGTCCGCACGTAGGTTCCTGTTTGTTATGAGTGTAAAAGTAATTGTTTAGTTTAGAGAGTGCCGGTTGGGATTGGCATCCGGCTTCTATCTGATAAAGCATGCTATCGTCCCTCAACATTCCTGTCATGTAAGTGGACTTTGTTAATGTTTATTCCAGAATTTTCTAAATTGGATAGCAGGATGTGAAATCATAGATCAATGAACAAATTAATTTAACAGATTCTCTTAACGTTCATTTTCAACGAATCAAGCGCAATTAAAATTTTCCTTAAACAGCGTTGCAAAAAAATATTTTTGCTTCTAATTTTTTTTTGTGTTTCTGCAATATTTTGATCTCGTGGTATTTTTAGATCACATGTGTGGTAAACATTGAAATAATTGTTGTGTCTTCTGAATATCGAAATTGAAACCGTCGATTGTCTGTTAAAATTTAATATTTTTGTTACTCAGTGTGAATGTAAATGAAGAGTGACAAAGTGAATACAATAATCATTGACTAGCATCGGTGGAGATTGTCCCAGATAAAGTATCGACCAGATTTATGTATAGACTTTGTATGCGAAGAAATGTAGATGACGTGCAGTGAGAGGAATGCTGTGTAGTGAGTTTTCACTGACGAAACATTTCTACGAAACAGACGCTACTGATACTAACAGTATGCTCTATGTCAAATTACTATTGTGTTTTTATAAATGCTACGATAATATTCTTGGACTGTAGATTCTTAAATTCTAAGACCAATAACCACGCATTTACTCATGCTATAAAACGATACAATTTACTACTTATTTCGTAAACAAGTTTTAGCTCTATTAAATTGTCTTATTTAATTCAAATGCAATATTAAAATTGTCTCACGCGCCGCTATTACAGTTAGCTATAAACGAAATGTGTTACATTAAACATTGTTAATATCTTTTAGTCGAGGAAGAGAATAATGTAATTTACAAATGACACCATTGTATTCCTCAACAATTGTTCCATGTAAAGCGGAATACGTGTACTTGCGTGTTATGATTATCTTATTAAAAAGAATAATATCTGTATTTCAGATCGAATGAGGTGAAGTGGTCGCAACAATGACGTCGTTTGCCAACATGAGTGCGTCGCTGGCGGCCAGCCTGCCCACCACGTCGTCCGCGGCCGCGAGCAGCGCGTCCGGCCACGCGCCCGACCAGGAGGACCCGCTCGCCATGACGCACATCATCTGCAACCTGCTCGAGAACATGAACAAGCCGCCCGGCCTGCAGCCCGCCGCCTCCTCCTCCTCCACCATGCCCTACGACATCTGGGCGCTGCCCTCCTGCAGCTCCCTGCAGAACCCCATCGGACCCGTCGCCCGCGACTACAACACCAACAACCATAACAATAACCATCAAAACCATTCCAAAGAAGACAACTCCAGCGGCTCGCCCGGGACGTCGTCCTCGGTATCGGCAACTTGTTACCGTTGCGAGGAGCGTATGCCCACGACGCGCTGCCTCGAATGTAATGACATATTCTGTCACGAGTGTTGCCACAAGGTCACCTCGGACTGCCAGCTGAGGGAGCACACGCTCCTACCTATACACCAAATATCGCCTATAGGCGCTCGCCCCAATTCCGTTACGAATGAAAAAGAAGTAATGTACTGTGAGCTTCACGGGGAGCCCGTCAAATTCTACTGCGAAGCTTGCATTATTTTCATCTGCCAGGAGTGTACGCTGTGGGTTCATAAGGATCACTGCTTTACTCCGATCAAAGGCGCCCTTGACATGTGTCGTATTGGAGTCTTCAGAGCCATCGAGGACACCAAGAGTGGCACTAAAGCTATTAAAACAGCAATCGATCGCGCGGTCGCCATGTCTAAAGCGTACGAAAAGGAGACCGCAGAAGCTAATTTAAAAATTAGAAAAGCTATGCGTTGTTACGCGCAGGCTATAGAGGATCGTGAAAAATATTTATTGGACAAAGTAGAAAAAATGCGCCAAGCTAAAATAACCGAACTGACCGACCACATGAACACACTTCGAGGCATACTCGCCGGTCTGGCGCACACCAACGAGACCCTGGTGCGGAGTATGGACTCCGAGGGCATAGATTTGTTCATGGCCAAAGAAAAAGCTAGAGCTCAAGTAGACTATTTTTCCTGTATGTTTAAAAATATGTACATCGCCGAGGAGAGAATTATGTTCATACCGCCTAATTACGACTTGGTGGACCAAATAAAACGGCAGTGTGACGTCCAGCCCACGCCAGCCGTGTCGCTGCACGCGCTGACGTCGACGTCGTCCATCCAGTCTCGCCAGTCGTTGATGTCACTGCAATCGTTGCAGTCCGCTCAGTCGTTTTCACCATTGTCTTATCATATTTCGGCATCTAGTAGTCTCAGAAATATGCCGGAATATCCATCTAATCCCACGAGATCTACCAATTACTATGACAATAGCATTTCTTCAAGTATGACTATGGATGCAAATCCTGCTCGCGGGATCGGTCAAGCGATTCCGGGATATTGGATGTCCGTAACGGTGAGACCGACGAGGAGCCCCGTGCCCGGTGTTCCGATGTTTTCTTTTGGTAAAGAAGGTCAAGAGGAAGGTCATGTGTCCAGACCGTGGGGTCTGTGCGTAGACAGAGAGGGCAACATTATCGTTGCGGACAGACGAAATAATCGCATTCAGATATTTAATAACCGCGGTGAATTCAAAACAATGTTCGGTGCGAAAGGCACGGGACCCGGAGAATTCGATCTCCCTGCGGGAATCACCACTGACACCTACGGCCGGATAATTGTCATCGATAAGGACAATCATCGAGTGCAAATCTTTACATCCGCCGGTAATTTCATTCTCAAGTTCGGCTCGTTTGGCAAAGAGTGTGGACAATTCCAATATCCCTGGGACGTGGCGGTCAACACCCTAGGTAATATTGTGGTCACCGACACGAGGAACCATCGCATTCAACTGTTCACTAGCGATGGAACTTACATCACCAAGTTCGTTTTTGAAGCCGCTAACCCCGCGAAGCTGTTGAAAGGACCGACGACGCCGAGGGGCGTTTGTTTCACGACCAGCGGTAATATTATCGTCTCTGACTTTGAGAACCATCGCCTCCTCATGGTGGATCCGACTCTATCGAAGGTAATCCATTGCATGGGCCGCGAGGGATCCGGCATAGGGGAACTGAACCGTCCCTCGGGCATAGTGACGGACGACGACGGACGCATCATAGTGGCGGATTCAAAGAATCACCGCGTGCTCGTGTTCACGTCGGAGCTGCGCATCCTGTGGGCGGTGGACCTGAAGAGTCCGGGACTGGACGACAAGGACCGGCCCAGCGACGTGGCGCTGACGCCGGAGGGCTACCTGGTGGTGCTGTTCGAGACGCTGCCGGACACGGCGCGCGACATCTCCTCGCACGGCAAGCAGTACATCAAGGTTTACTGACAGATATAAGCGGCTCGCACGCGGCCGACACACGGGCCCTAGCGCTCACTATCAACACATTTTGTTTTGTTTTATTTGTGATTTATTTCGTGATGTGCCAATTTTATTATTAATATTTCGCAAAAAAAAATCTGAATCGAGCATAGCTTGTACGGAGAAACGGTGTTTTGATATTTTGTTATGTTTTGCGCCAACAATAATAGGTATTTTAAATTCTTCAAATGAATGTTTCGTTACCATGTTATTTGGATATAATAGTTTCCGTATGAGACTAGTCTGTAAGCACCAAACGATGTAATACTTGTTACACTAATGTGTCACATAGATGTAACTTAGCTTGTCGCATGTACTGACCTGTATCAGCGCTATCTCACTCACATGTACTCTGTAAAGCACTAAATATAATTCATTCTATATCCCATACTAATCGATATACCTATAGATAACTATTAGACGAGAATAAATGAAACGTAAAAACTATTATATGATAAAGATCACATTGTGATTTAAAAGATGTTTTTATGTGAGATAATTTAAAAAAAAAATAACTTGAAAAGTGTTTTTCCAAAATGTTACTTTTTCGTTCTCTGATTAAGTTAACAAGACAGAGATGTATTCTTATTTTAAGTTGTTTCGCGAATATGATTTTAGATATGTATGTTATGATTTAATTGAGCGTTGTTGGCACTGCGCTCGTTTCGGTTACGTAATAATAGTATTTAGTGAATTTTGCTTGATTTATATTTCGTTTGCATCTCGTGATGGACAAAGGGACGTGGCAACGGAGCTAACAAATTAATGCAATAAAACTTTAAGACTGACTTTAGAAGACTGTCTTAAAGACGTTGAGGCCGGATGCCGTGTGTGCGGGGGGCGCGGGGGGCGCAGGGGGTGCGGGGCGTCGCGTTACGTCTGATGCTAGTTCTTATTACCAAAACATAGGTATTATTGTAACATTACTATGATAAATTTATCGGCAACCGAACACAAGTCGAAAAGATTTTTTTTTATTCGTGATATATTTTTTTTATTTTATGTTAGAATTTGCCATTTTTTTAATGTTTTTTTTTCTATGAGATATTTTTGACTGCCTAAAACTTTGAACTAAATTGATGTAATCAGTATAGCGTTAGTCTAATTGGAATATAGTAGAGTAATGGTATAATTTCTTAGGAAGGGTAAGGCGCAGTAACACAATTGTTGTTGTAGGTAATTATTAAATATATAGATATATTCATCTACATAATAATTTTTAATTAGTTGTTACAGTCAAAATTCACGTATTAGTTCAAATATTGTAGCAAAATTGATTGTTTGAAATGTAATTGTCTTGTAATGTATGTTTAAATATCCATGTAATGCGATATATAGTCTGACCAACAATATAAAAACCCTGGCCTGAGAGCGATACTATTGGCTTATTAATTACACTTTCTAATGAAGAAGAAATTTAAGAACTTAGTTCCATATTTTTCCGCAATATGGCGAGGGCTTTTATATATGCGGTAAGGCTATAAACACTGTGTTCAGTCAATATGTGTTCACTATATTACTGTGTATGTTTAAGTCAGTGTCGCGCTCGGTATCGGCAAAGCTTGTGTGTGCGTGTGTCACTCAGTGACACAATTATTATACGATTTAATTTCCTTAGATAATTAACACAGAATTAATAATTGCACGTGTTTCGATTATTTTAAGTTTTGAAGATATGGTAATTTATTCAGTGTCACTTAGAGTCTTTACTAAACTATCCAACTTAACTGTTAGGTAATTGAGTGCGTGAGCTTCTAGTTAAATTTTACTTAAACTATGTACTTTGGTCGTTAGAATCTAGCTAGTTGTAAATGCGTATTTCAATAACAAATTCTCTGATCGCTTTGTAATATAATGTCTGGCCCCTCAGCTTGCTATTTAGAATTTAATATGAATATCAACAATAAACCTAATAAATATTAAACAAAAAACTTGATAATGTACTAGTAATACGCACAATTCATACAACAGAAATTGGCTAACTGAAACTAAATGTTCGTAAGGTATTATAATTATAAAAAAAAAAATGTTAGAATAAATTTTTTCACCTTTGTACTTAGATGTAGGCTTAGACTAAGTTACTCGTGAATAAGATAATTTAAGCTATATAAATTAGTGTTACAAGCTTCAAACAAAAATTACCAGTCGCACTAGCTAATAATTTTCGATTTAAAACAAAAAAAAAATTAAAATTCTTTTGATGAGTCTGAATTGTTTATAAGATAATTAAGTCGTGGAAAATTCTTGTTTGAAGTGTAGATAAAATAGGAGTGAATAGTAATGTGTATGTTACTTTGTAATAACTGCGATCTCTCTCAAGGGTTCCGTCGCGTTGGGAAATTTGTAATACAACTATTGGATTTGTTGGTACGAGATACGCCAATGACGAGGGTAGTTGAAGAATTTGATCTCTAAGCTGCAACGCGAGGGTAGATTTGAGAGTGGTCAGAGTGAGCGTGCAGTGTCGCGCCTCGGCGGTCAATTGGCTTCATCCTCGACAATCGTAACTCTTTCATCAGTGATTATAATAGAATTATCGTAACTTACTTTTCGTTCAGTGCCATTATTAAAGTATTATGTTATTATTTTTTATAATGATGTGTTTGCATGAAATGCATTTTTTTAATTATTATATTATTTCAAAAAAAGAATTAAAAATGTCCTTGCGACAGATATTTTTGTAAAGGTGACGACGAATCTCATGTTCGAATGAAATGCGTTTGTTCATCTTTTGTTTTTGACATTCAGACAAATGGATTTGCTAAGCAAAGTCCGGCGCAATGTAACGTGATTATCGACTAGTGCACTCTTAGAATGTTACCAGTCTCGCATTGTACATCGCTAGGTGTAACGTCCTCCGCTCAGGATCTCATCGAGGTCGCCATACGTCTTACGTCATAGCTCCTCATAGCTCGACACTTCATAAACTAAAGTCTAAAACTAGGTAACAATTTCTATTTAATTCAGTGTAAATTCCGCAAAACGCAATCGTGACATTCTCGAGCGGTGATTACTTTATAAGAGTGACTCGGCTGAAAGCTGCTAAAGAAATACTTAATTTTGTAACGCATTTAATTCGGAACGATTTATTGTGTATTTATTAGTTTTTAATTTGTTTACGTGTGAACGTTTCCTTGGCTATGTCATTAGTTTGCTACGAGAGGCTCCATTGTCGCACCTTGACCGCGCGTGTGGTGCGAGGTTCAGTTGAAGTCCATTTAACGCGCAAGTCATCTGTCAGTGTAGCGGGTAGCCGTGGTCGCGTAGCAAGCACTTTATAAAAGTGTAGGGTAGGTTTGCAGAGCATAGATGTCGATGTAATAAGCAAGTGGATTTGATCGCGACAGAGGGTGAACTTGTGAGAGCTGCTAGCTGCTAGCAGTAAAATGTGGTTTTGTGATAGAAACAATAAAATTGGAGAACTTAATCGATGCGTGATGATAGATTTTGTACGACTTTTTTAACGTTCGATAATATCCACGAGCTGCGAGTCGGTGACGGGGACGGCGGCGCGGCGCGGCGGCCGCACTAAATACTGCATAATATTTGCTATAATTGTATGAGATTTTTAGCGAAATGTATTGAGCGATTTTCGTGCTATTTTTAAAAGTTAAATAGGCGCTTGTGTTGTGTTAGTGTTAGTGTAATTAAAAATTACTCATTGATCTCCCCTTTGCTACATAAAACTTGTTGTATTTGCATTATAAACTACTGAAACTGTTGGACGTACTGATTATGATAAATATATTATTTTGTGACGTAAACATACAAATAGTTTGGCCGACCCTTGTTTCCCGCCAAAGGGGGGACGAATGAAGCAGTATGTCTGGTGTAAGTAGTATTGGGCACCCGCCCCGGGGGACGCCGGGGGCGGTGCATAGTCGTGTTCAAACTTAATATAACCGCGTCTACCTCAAAATGTATTAAAGACTGATTGGGTTTAATTTCGCGGGGGTTAGATCTCCGCAGTAGAAGTCTGTTGTCTACTAGAATAAGCTGAATTGTTTCTTGATGCACATCGTATTTCTTTATTCCTTTATAAACGAGGCGCAAAAAAAAATCCCTCAAAAATAATAAAAATGCCTCCGTTCACCACGTGTCGACAACAGTCTTTTCTTTTTTTATCTATATCTTATGTTACACTTCTGTAATATTGTTGAATGAAGACTGAAATTTTATAAATGTTCCTATATTTTAATTTAGAATAATTTACTGCCTACCATATTTCATTTACCTTATTATTTACCCAATGTGTAAAGTCATTACTTTGTCCCTTATAATCTTATCAATTGCGCATGACGCTATATATGTCATGGAATTTTTGAAATTTTTAATGGAATTTTGTATGAAAATTAATCAACTGATTGATAGAAAATGGGCTTTTATTTATATATCCCATGTATTCACCTCGGCTTCCTCTTTATCCTTAGCGTGTTACATTCAGCAAGCAAATAAACATGTATTTTGTAATTTAGAAAATAAAGTCATAATTAACTGTATTGTTCTACATAATTTATACGAACCGCAACATTACCACCATTTTAACCAGCACCTTTACAATCGGCATAAGTATATCCCACAACTTGCCTTGTCTATCTACAACAGTATTCTTATCATCAGGAAATGTATGCCCTTTGTACACAAGGTTTACACAAATTGCCTATTTTAGTAGATACTAGATACTAGTGACTTTGCAGTACACAGATATGCGTCGCCTACATATCCCTTGAGTACGAAGGACCTTTGAATACTATCTAAAAAGTAACTTCAAATAAACCTTACAAGATTGACTTTTAAAACTCATTTATTTTATTGTCTACAAAAAAAATATTGTCAATATGTCAAAAAATAAATCGCAAAGGACGAGTAGTGTAAAAGATGGGTCATCAATTAAGTACGATATTTACTGGCTTGGGTAGATTCTTTGAGTATCCAGTGAAACGGAAACCAATATGTTTCTATCGACAGGAAGACTTCACGGCTACAGGTTTCAAAATAAATACTTATTTTTATTAAGGAAAAACGTCCTAACGTAGACTATGCAGTGTTGAAAATCAGCAATTGATATGATTCTGTCTTAAGGTGAACCTCAAAAGAAGGTGTCCGAGACGATCAAGACTACGATGACAGATTACGACAAACTTGTGGATCTCTTCTACAAAAGATTGACTGAACAGCGGCAATACAATCAAGTAAATATTCTGTAAATTTTAGCTATTCCTTTAATAACTACTCGAGACCCTTAGATCACAATGTTTTCTCTTTATCCGGAAACCTCATGCATCTTTGTATCTCTCAGTAAAAGGACAAACTATGATTGTTATAATAGATTAAAATAAAGATGGATTAATTTATAAGCGTTCCCCTTAGGAAATGAAAGAACATGACCGTCGCTGGAGCATGCAGAAGGTGGTAGAGCGGTTCCCAGGCTGGAACGAGGTCACCATCGCCAACCTGCACAGCCTCTTTCTACTGTTCGATAACCAATCCAATGGGATGCTCGGATTCGATGATTTGTTAGTTAATTTATAAAAACAATGACGCAAAAGTATTGGTAGAAAAGGCCCCAAAGAGCGTTAACGACCTAGTTCAGGGTATAGATTCATCGTGAGTCGTCGTCAGTAGTGTATTGGTAGTGGTTCGATTCCCGCCATTTGATAAGTGAACCATGTCCCATCACAAGCCTACTATGTTGCAATGGTTACACATTTTTTTTTCTAATATTCACTTCGATAACCTTGATATTATGTTTTGAATACTTTTAGAAGCGTTGTATAGGTTTTATTATTGCAGTTGTGCGGTGCTGGAGAGTCTCGGCGACGAGACGTCGATGGAGACCCGCAAAGAGAAATACAATAGTGCTGATTCAGACAATGATGGCTGGATCACTTATGATGAATTTTTATCTGTATGTATACCATGTAACTGCTGCAACACAAATTATATGTCCGTTCCTAAAGGGGTCTGGGAAGGATGACAATGTGTTATATGTGAGTTTGGGCAGTGGAAACCAACAGTTACGCTTGTAAGGCCCTTTGTTCATAGGAGTACGCAAATCTACGATTTTACAGTCTAAGCGACATACGCGATGTAATTTCATAGAGGTTCGTGCATACGTTGTCGCCAAAATATGACATTGTAAGCCGCTCTGACACTAAAATCGCAGGATTACATAGTTTTTTGTTATTGATGATGTCAGTTGGTGTACAACTTCAACCCGCCGGAAGATGATATGCCGGCGGGGCTGGCGCTGCTCTGCAACGAGGTCGCGGACAACATTCAGTTCGTCAGCAACCTCACCGTCGGCGAACAACTCGAATACGGATTGTTTTAATAAACAATTAAGTTATAGCTTTATTATTATTTTTATTTACAAACTGAACTTTACATCTACACCTTCAATAGTTTCATAGTTAAAATTAAATTGATTTAATTAAAAGAAATCATTGCGGGTTCTAACACAAATTACTTGCAAACCGAATTAATTGCAATACAGATATATTTTTGTATTCAGCATTTATTAAATCACAGAGTTAATTAGACCAACGAAGTTAGTATTCTAGCTGATCTTCACTAAGCGAGTCGAGATCGCTGAGCCGGGTGAGGGGGTCGCAGGCGAGGCAGCGGCCGCCGCCCGCGCGCCAGCACTCGTCGCACCACGCGAACCCGCACGACGCTGACGTGCAACGATGCCACGTACACGAGGGTGCTAAAATTCAAAATTTCAGTCAAAATCTGTACTAATATTATAAAGAGAGAAACTTTGCATTTTTTAAGTTTTGTATGTATTGAAATAACTCAAGAACTACCGGGCCGATTTCAAAAATTATTTCGCTCATACAAAGTCATATAGGCTATATTGTTTAATTCCAAGCAGACGAAGTCGCGAGCAACAGCTAGTATACAATATTTTCATCCCTGTCTTCCTCAAAAAACAGAATAATAAGTTTTGCGGTAGTAAACTTACAAATACACCTAGGTTCTGTTTCGCCACATATCAGGCAAGTCATTCTCGCAGCTGGGAACACTGACAGCCAGCCGAGCAGCTGTGGGAACCTGAGAAATAAATATACATGCAATACGAATTTTAGACCTGCTGAATGCTAAAAATATTGTACAGGCATAGAAGAAATTAATCAAAGAGAAAACAAAAGAACTAGAATTATTAGGCTTTCTTTTTCTTTACGTTTTGGCTATTTAGTGTAAAAACATATCTGTGTTGTTTCTGTCTACCTCATTCTCAAACTACGCAAGTTCTCTCCGGATATGTACTGAGCACGCACCGCCTGCAGCGCCTTCCTCCGCAGCGTCTTTTGCATCTTCATACGTTTCTTGAGGATGTCATTGTACAAGTGCAGTATACGTTGCTTCTCGCGCTTTGGGTAGAAATAACTGCATATCAACCTGGTGAAATATTTCATAGGATGTATCAATTATTTTAATTGTTCTTATTTTTTTTAAAGTTAATTCTTCACCAATGTTATCTTCCGAAACTACCTACTATTTATACTAACTAAAACTCCGTTATTTACAACATTGTCCTACATCTAGTGCCATGTTCTACTCCATTCTATTTCGCTATTTGATTTTCAAGAAGCTTCATGAGTAAGTTAACTTATTAAATATGAAGTTTATTGTAAAACTATTTCTTAGTGGAGACCTGTTCAAGCGCAGTGTGTAAGGGTTCAAATACAGCAGTAGCAGTATCCAGAGATATCCACAGTATATCTTGATGAAGTATACAGTGGGCATTGCGCGCGGGCGGGGTAGACAGAGCTCGTTGGACACATGCACGTGGCGGGTCTCGTTCAATCGACCCAGGATGTTGCGCATCATTGTAGCGACAGTACCGTGCCCCTCCACCTTAACAGTTCAATAATAGTAAAAAGCAAGCGGCACATGAAAAAATAGTATCCAATATAATTTACCATAAAAATGTGGGTACTTATTAAGTATCTAAAGAAGTTGCAGTGTCTATCAAAGCGAATGTCGATGCATCCTTTCTGGACGTACAATATTACTTATAGACAAAACGTAAAAGAACTTGATTAGTTTTATGTTTCTCTACGTTTGAGGAAATAAAAATTTACTTCAATCTCCAAATCCCTAGTGCCCTGCTGCGCGACTCCGACATCCGCGTGTTGTCGCACCACATCCAGCGCCTCGTAGAAGAGTCTATCGAGCATGACGAAGGTGGTCGCTGTCACCACCTCCAGCAGAACCTTGTGGATAGGAGTCACCAGCTGACCGCGCTGCGACGATTTGTACTCCAACGAATGCACGTCTACGTATTTGTTGCGTTCCATCTAACTCAAATAAAACGTATAAGTGAAGAAACAATACCGAAAAACCTAGTTACAGTAATAGAGGCAGATCCCAGAGGAGGCAGAGGAGGTAGCGATGTTTTACTACTTTATATGAGTACACAGTTACTACCTTCTTCAACGGAAGTAAGAAACTCTTATTCTTCTCTTTCCGTCTCTTATCTATTCTTTTAAAATAAGACGTGATGTAGATATTATCGTAAGTGATATTAGTGAGGTATCTGTCGTGGTGCGCCTGCGCAGCCAGCACGATGCGCAGCAGGATGAGCGCGAGGCATACGTTGACCACGCTCAGTGCGCACTGCATGCTGCCGCCGCGCTGCTCGAACTCGTGCATTACACGTTTACCTGTCTCTTTTGCGTCCTGCAAAATACTTAAGACGCTAAGTGCTACTCGTCTGACGTGGTCATACGAAATCTCAGTGACATGGACTATGTCATCGAACAAAGAACTACCTTAGCATAGGCATTTGAGGAACTAGATTTGACTTAGCCGGCAAAAACTTCATAAAAACTATCAGTTATAAATTTTTTGAATGTTTACAAACCTGAACATCATAGAGTTCCCTCTCATAAGTGACTTTGTACTGCAGCCTTACGTCTTTTAGGTTATCTGTCAGTCTTTTTTGGACCTTCTTTAGATATAAATAACCCTCGCCTAGCCCTGGATCGATCTATAAGGTTACGTAAAATATTCCAGTGGCGAAATTACTTGCAAAAGACATAAAACAAAGCTTTTACACGAGTATTTTAACTCTGTACCTGATCGATCGCGTCACATAGCTGACTTCCATTAAGAAACCGTCTCAAATCACATGCTGACTCTGTATTCAGAGGCCAACACACGCGGTGATCGAAGTGCGCGCGCGCAGCAGAGTAGCAGTCCTCAAACGCGCTGACAAACATCTTGTCGCATTTACTGATACCACGTGATATCAGCTCCTTGCACCGACACGATAGTTTGTTCAGGTATTTGTCTTGTAGAATGACACTTTCACTTGCATTTCTACGATGAACAATAGATTACAATAACCTCATTCTGTTGGAAGTCGGTAAAAAAATATTAAACTTTTAGTTTGTGATAATGAGGTCCTTGAAGTGCGTTTTCCATCTTTTTCTCGCCTGCCCTTTACACCATTTAAAGAACCGAATAAAAATACCACAACTTAAAAAGAGAACGAAAAACCATATATTTAGTTGTATATCTCGCATAACTAACTATATAACTAACCTATAATTTTCTTCAATTTCTCTCGTAAGATACTTCTTATCAACAACATCGTCAATGATATTACGTCGCATGATTTGTACCAATTCTTCTGTTCCTTCAATTTCATTCTCTATTGGTGTTATTATTTCATCTATGGACCTAAAAATAGCGAATTCTCCGAAAACTTGTATGAAGGGATCAATGAAGTCTACATATATTACAAGAAAAACGACTAATGGGTTTTTTAGACACCAGGAAAGGACATATTCTGCTGTATTCCGAAACGAAAATCAGCGTTATTACTGTTGTACTTTTTACGTTTTGTACTGGTACATTAATAAAATGTATTCTAAAATACAGAACATCCTTGTTCCTGGTCATGGAGGCCCCTGGTCCATCTTATTTAGTTTTGAGTGTCCTCCAGGATCGTATAATCGACGACTTATCGGTCCTGGTTTATCGCAGTACTTTATTTTTGTTTTTCGGAATAAGGGGGTTAGACGTTATCTTTTTTGTTTAATAAGCACAATATACGTATTTGGCAATAAATCGTACCTAAACGTATCCTTGAACACATTAATCTGCGACCTGGAAGCTAGTATTGCTTTCTTTATCGGTCCAGCCATCAACTTGTATCTTAGCACGGACAGGTTGTAGCAGAGTTGAGCGCTGCACGCGAACACGCGGACAACTTCCTTGGCGTTGTAACCCATGTTCGTTATTGGACCTGTTGGGTTAATCGATACACGTAGCTTGTGACTAAACGCTAAGACAACGGTTGAAAGTGGAAAATTAAGTAGGGTGACCAAGAAAATATGTACAAGTGACGATGTACTGGAATTGTTTTAGATTTCGGGAGTTTTAGCGTAAAGTATAGTACTTATTGCAGTTTTACTATTGGGCACCCGATAACGAAGTCAGTCTGGTGACCATAAAAGTGGTACGTCCCCCGAGGCTTTAATGCCGGCGTCCCGCACCTCGATGGTGAAGGTCTTTTATGGTTAAAATCTTAAAGGTTGTGACTATAACCTGCTATGACGTATGTGAGGACGACAGCTTTGAGCACGCCGCGGCCCGCCTTGCCGCAGTACATGGGCAGCATCAGCAGGGATATGCAGCGCATTTGGATCGACGATGCATTACCGACACCTGGCGGATAACCAGCGAAATAGTTTTTGTTACCTTAAGGCTTTATTAGACCGAGTCCGCGACAAAAACGGAGATTGTGCTTTCACGTAAGGTCGTTTTTTGCGTGACATCGATCTAATAAGCACTAGTATTGGAACAGTTTTCGATAGTGATTGTGTTTAACGTGTGACGTCATCACAGATATCTCGTTATTGTGGTCGTATTGTAACAGTTATAAACAGTCATTAAGGTACAAAGCAGATATTTAGTAATTTGTAAAAAGATAATGGTTGGAGATAATGACATTATGGTCTACTGTATTGAAAGATACATTTATCGATAACATACAAATGTTGGCTTATATTTATTTGTTAAAGTCTTAGAAATAATGCTAATTAGATCTCTGTTTAGTTTGCCCTTTGTAAAGTCTATTGAAAGTTAAATACCAAGAAATATTTACGAACAAGGACCATTTACTAAGCTTTACTTTATAGATAAAGCCTTGTACGCACTGGGATAGTATTTTAGTCGAGTAGCAAGTATTCGAACAAAGGATTTAATAATGTATTCTACCAAAATGTAGCTGTTCGGATACGTTTAGTTACTAAATTACCACCCTAGTGCGTAGGTTTAGGCTTAAACAAGTCCGAACAGTAGTAAATCCTTTGTTCGGATAAATGCTACTTGCTACTCGATTAAAATACTATCCTGGTGCGAACAAGGGTTTACGGAAACGTACGAAAATCTTACTAATATTATAAATCGGAATGGTACGGTGAAAACATGTTTGTCTGAAGGTTTTTTCAGAACAGCTCAACTGTCTCGATGAAACTTTGCATAAATGTAGAACATAGGGTGGAATCTGGAAGAACACATAGGCTACCTGCTAAGTTTTTTTTAATTCAGAGTTGCCGGCGAAAGCTAGTCCTACTGTAAATCCAAAATTATTTTCATTTTGTGCAGATTTATTTGCCGCTTTTAGTTTATCTCTTTTGGAATTGTTATAAATAAGCCGTATTTTGTTTCTTACCTAAAATAACACTTATAATAAATGCTAAAATCTTCCCGATATCGTATGGAAATTGTATTTCTTTCAGAAAATAGAAATAGTAGAGTTGGCCCAAAGTAAATCCGCCGGCGAAGTAAAATAGAGTTCTGAGTTTTTGTACGCACATATTATCTAAACTTATGAAATATTTTTAAATTAAAACCTATATTTTATATTTAAATATTACTTTTTAGTTTGACAATATGACAAACTTTTATGACATTGTTTTGACAGTTATAGTTTTTTTAAATGGAATAGAAAAGGGATTCTGTTTTTGGCGGGAAATCCATCGGTTAACATTATAGTTAAACTTGGATACGCGAGAATCATTCTCTGATCCCGGCGGACAACCTTCATAAGCGAAAAACCTGATTAGAGAGAAACCTATATAAGCGAGACAAAGATCCCTTGGCCTCTTGCTTATACAGGTGAATGTATTCGTCATAAAAATTAGTCGACATTGCTTGTTCGATATTTTATTCGAAAAGTAGTAGAAAAATAATTCGTTGTATATTTTAAAGTATGTCTTTTTTTATTCTTCATTAAATAATAGGTATAATAAATAAAATTCAATTCATCATCACCAGCTCACTATACGTCGCCGCCAAGAGGCTCGAAGTCTACCCTAAGGGATGACCAGGCTATAGTAAAGCTGGCCCAGTGCGGGCTCGTCGACTTCACACATATCTTTGAATTTCTTCGGCGCCATGTGCAGGTTGCATCACGATGTTTTCCTTCACCGCAAGAGGGTCGGGTAAATAAAAATCAATTTATAATCATTTAATATTTATTTATCTATCATTTTAGTATAATTAGTCTTATCAAATTCAATAGAATTGTATAGAACAGTAGAGAATATCAGACGCGGGTTTCCATTGAGTTACTTGTATCAAAATTGCCTATTTTTTAAAAATACAGAGATGTCAAGGTTGGCCCGGTGAGAGGGGCTATCGGTTGGTTCTATCCCTATGGCTTCTAAGACCGATGTCACGAAAAAAACGACCTTACGCCGAAGCAAAATCTTCGTTTTTTGCGCGAACTCGGTCTAATAAAGGCCTAGAGTAGAAAAAATGTAAAAACTGCCCGAAAATATACGGAAATCGGCATAAAGGGATGGCTTTTTATAAAGCGTCAAACGAGCAAGCGGCCACCTGGTTTCGCTGAAATAGCGAAGCGACCGCTGCCCAGATATCTGCAAATGTAGATGTGTTGCCTCCCCTTAATCTACGAAGGAGGAGACGGACAACAAGAGGATAATTCCTCTTCCTATGTGTCCCCTGTCCAATCCACTTCCTCTTCCTATCATTTCCTTAAAAGAAAAGTATAAGAAGGGAATAAACTAAAAAGTGCTAGTTAATTATTGTAATTTCTGTTTCACTTATACCCACCGGGTCAAATAACGTGGTCTATATCTTTTAAATACAAGTTCGACAATGGAATTTAATCATAGCATTTTAAATGCCGTTTGAAAATGACGTAAAAACTCAGGTTCCGTTCACCGAAGCTCACTTAAATGCTATCTATAATTCAATTGTACGTAAAATATTTAAATTAACAGAAACTATTCTTTCAAAATCCCATTTTTTAATGAGATTTTAATTTAAATAAATACACTTATAGAGATGCGAGAGAACACAATTTAAAAACGGAACCTAATTCTGAAGAAAATTCTAGAAAAATGCCGCTAACATTTAATTCGTAAAGTTTGAATACATTTATGTAATATATTTAGTTTATCGCCACACTCAGTTAATGCTAAGTCCTCACTCAGGTACCCCTTAGTGGCCATTTAACTGTGAGTGTGGATATTTGTAGTATTAATGCTTATTTTCAATATCTTTATGGCTTCATTAGACCGATGTCACGCAAAAAACTGCCTTACGCCGAAGAAAATTTTTCTTATCGCGAACTCGGTCTAATGAAGCCGTAGGATATGAAATGAAATTTCTAGACATTTATTAGGCGATAGGAAGCGATCATTGAACAGGCATCGAGCCGCGGGGGGTTGCAGTGCGGAGTTGGGGTCTATGCGAGCGCGGTGGGGGGCTGGCCCGCGGGGTCCTCGCTGGCCTCCGTCACCATCGGTTCATCCTCCGGTATCTCCAGGACCCTGGGCCCGTACAGCAGCAGGTAGGCGCAGTGCCAGTCACCTGGACAAGGTTATACAAAAATCCCATATACTTATATCAAAATTATCAATATAGATTTGGCGCAAAAAACGGAGATTTTGCTCCGGTTTTTGCGTGACATCGGTTTAATAAAGCCGTAAGATAAGTGGAACACCGCGGCTTTCCCTGACAGTACGTCATTTAGGAAATCTTGATCATCAATGTTACCTCCTCCGCTGAGCTTGAGCACCTCCTCCTCCGTGACAGGTGTGACGGTGTCATCGTCGCAGCGCAGCCAGGTGGCGCCACGCGACACCCACGCCACGTAGTGCCCCGACGAGGAGGACCGCCCGCGGTGCGTCAGCACGGCCTGCAGACGGTACAGACCGCTGTTGTTGCTGCCCACGTCTACAACAATTAATTTAACATCATCACAGGTAACTATACGTCCCTACCGAGGGGCTCGGAGCCTAACCCAAGGTTGACTAGGACACTCAACGCTGGCCCACTGCGGGACTTCACAATCTATGAATTTCTTCGCCAATACGTGCACGTTGCATCACGATGTTATCTTTTACCGTAAGACTAATAAACTAATTTAACATGACTCAAAAATTGTAAAAAAAAATGGTGACTGAAAGTCCCGGGTAACCCCAAAACGAACGATAATTAATTTTTAAAATCTATACCATGGTACGAATTTTAAACCGCATCACATTTCTTATATTTATTTATATAATAAAAAAAAAATGATAGACTGTCCCTATAGAAAAAAACAATTTAAGTGTGAAATTAATATAATATTATCCAAAAAAAAAAAAAGAATTTGAAATCAATGTTCAATCAAATAGCACATAAAAAGAAGGTTGTTATAAATTACTTACCATTTTCAAACCAGTACGGCAGAACTGCTTTCCTTTTAGCGTCTTTCCTGGAGTCGCCGTGGCTCTTGTTCTTACCACTGAGAGTCGACTCTACCTTGGCATCGTCTACTTCCTGAATAATAAATAATAATTTAATACAAATAGCATTTTAAATAAATTTAACAGTCAAGAAACTACCAGAATTGCATTTAAACATCGATAGTCGACATTATATAAATAAATAAATGAAATAAAACACCAATTATTAACCAAGAAACAATAGAATATTACAACAATCAAAGTAACCAAACAAAAATAGAAAAAAAAGAACATAGTTCCTGGTTAAGGCCTCCAGCTTGTCACTGGGGGCCGCGCAGGTTTTCAGCCTACCCGTAAATTTAGTATTTTTTGATTCGCGATATCGCTGATGGAATCCACAAAAATGTATAAAACTGACATTGATATTCGATAAAATCATGTGTTTGTCACGTGTGAGATATCGAACGTCATTGCCAGTTCTATACATTTTTGACGTTAGCTATAGAATCGCGATCGAATGTAATTTTGGTAAACCCTGTGCAATATTTCATTGATTCGCAGTAGTCACTCAAAATGTTTTCAAACATGTTTCGTTCATAAACCTACCTTAAACTTGGCCCTCATCGGTGCAAGTCTCTCCTGCAGCTCCGGTGAGCAGAGTTCAAACACGTCCAGTTCCAACGGGAACTTCACATCTTTGAGGATCTTAGCATTTATAGATTCCTTCTCTTTGAAATAGAACCTTACGAATTGAACCGTTAAGTATGCCGGCAGACGGTTGATTTTACTCTGAAATTTTAAATATGTTTTTTGTATGGGATTTATTAAAATTTTATCTGTAAGCTGATGTCCTCGACTAAAAAAAAGCGTAGTATTTTCTTCCAAACTGTTTTGCTTTGGTACCAAATTTCATTGAGAGTTGTCGACTTGTGGACCCTTCAAACATACAACTAACTATTGTAACTTCGCATTTCTAATTTTAGTTAGAAGATAAATGGTAAAATTTAGAATAGAACATAATTTTAATGTAAAAGGAGTATTAAATGTTTGTTATTAATTTGTTAGAGGGTCGGTGACTCAGGGGTTTTAGTTCTTGACTTGTAAACTGCAGGTCCTGAGTTCGAATCTCTTCATCTACCAATGTGTTTTTCGATTTACATATGTATAAATTTACCTGACGCTCTTAGGTGCAGGAAAACATCGTGATGTCTGCACATATCGGCGAAGAAATTCAAAGATTATTATTTATTTATTATATAAGTATTCACGCAAAATACGCGCTAGTCGTGGAATTGCGGAAAATGGAGCCCATCATGGATCGAACTTTGCCTTATTAATTTGATAGTTTAAAAAATACATACCGTTTTTGTGTAAATAGCATCCCTGCCTAATGTTTGTGACATTTTTGTGATTTGTTCAGACATTTTCTGTAAAAAAATAATAAAATTTACAAAATAACTCATACATCTTCAGTTTGATTATTGGGTTTGGTCTGACTTACAGATCTGAGTCCGGACTGCAGATACTTGACATCCTGTGAGATGAAGCAAGAGAGCTGGAGGAAGGACTCCGTGCTGCGCGAGGGCGGCTCATCCGCCTCCGCGCACACCAGCTCCACGTCCAGCTGCCCACCGAAGTACTGCTCCACTATTGACGTCCTGACAAACCCAGTACCTACATCTATTAGCTGTTCATACTTTGATTCTCTCATTTCAGATAGTTCAATAGAAAAACAAAAATAAAGAAGTAAAATTCAAAGGTATCGGAAATACACTTCTTTATTTATTAAGGGCGCATTCACCCTCTCTATCGTGACTGAGA
>QDHC01004249.1:194769-205451 GCA_013186455.1 Papilio dardanus tibullus | reverse complement strand
CCTGTCCTACCGTACGTTGTCTATGTTTACTAACGAAGAAATTGCTTTAAAATTTTAATTTCTTCAGAGTTTTTAGACTGTTAGAAACCAAAATTTTAATATTGTAGTTACTGTTTTTTTTTCTTGTTTTAGTATCCAGACACGTTTTAATTTCAATTGGAAAACGGTTATAAATGTAAAATTGTTTTTACAATTTTTAACAATCATCATATAATGTATTATACCGTATAAAAACGAGTATCTTGGTTGGTTCACGTAAAATAGGTCGTTTACAAGCGCGATTTAAACGTAGCCTCGAGAAGGGCCGGAGGGCAAACACCTTGTCGTTGTCGCAAGGACGCCGCCATTCATACGGCTAACGGACTCCACACAGGGTTGTCAGGTTGCCAACTAGAAATTCCAGAACATATAAAAACTAGGTTAACCAAAATTTGTAGATAATACCGAAGACATTCTTATCTATAACGTGTCCGTGAAAACAACTGCTATTTTCGCTTTAAAAAGGATTCTAATCGTTGAAATTGCGGTTGTATAAAGTTTGCTATTACTTAGGCAATTTCTTCTGTTGTTGCCTTTGTCTTTGACTTTTGCGGTGCTTGCTAATAGTCATATGTCAGATTGCGTAACATGTTACCGAGAACACAAAGTATCGGCAGCATTACGGCAATTACATGCATCGGGTGTCGGCAGCGAACAATCGAGCTGTCAAGTTGAACGACCGCCTCATACTAATGGAATAATTACATCCTTTTTGTATCAAATGTTAAGCTTAGGTAGATCTAACGGTTTTAACACCCGAAGAACCGAAATGTCAGTTACCGTTCATATTTCTTATATGATAAAGTCATGGTTGATGATTTTATAATTGAATCGTCACGGTAGACGTGATTGTGTTAATTCTTTCCCAAAGAAGGATTTGTTTTTGAATTCAGAAAAGGTAGATATAAATGAATAAAAAATCTACGGTTCTGATATTAAGTAAATGTTTGACAGTGGTAGAGCCCGCTTTAACATCTTCGCACGCCGGCTCGCCCGGTGAAATACAGAAGTCAGGCGTCAAATGGAAGCTATTCCGTGTTTGGTCAGACGTGTGTGGTGCCGGAGGCCTAATTTTAGTCCACTTTATCTTCTTATCATTTGTTGGGAAGGGGAAGTGGATTGACGGGGGAGGGGACGCATAGGAAGAGATATTTATCCTCTTCGAAGATTAAAGATAGGAAATGCATCTGCAATTGCAGATGTCTATGGGCAGCGGTCGCTTCTGATATTTCAGCGAATCCTGGTGGCCACTTGCTGTTTTGCCAATATGTATTAAATGTAACTAAACTAAATGTAAGAAGTTCTTCGAATGACTTGTATCGAGAGATTTGTGGGCGGACGAGAACTAACATTGTAATGATCAAAAGAAGTAAAAGGTTTTGTTTTGTTATTTTTGTATTAGTTAGGTCCTATGAAATACATAAATCCACACCATAAACATTAGACGTGAAGTTATTAAAATGTGTTTATAGATATTTGTTCCCGCATTCAAAGAAGCAATGCGTTGTAACACAAACATAACAATTTTACAATGGCTCGTGAAGGCAGACAATGGGTTTGAGACTTGGCCTCGAGTGCTTCCGTGCATTTACGCCTTTGTTTTTATTGTGTTATAATACATTTTCAAGGCCGGGATATCGTGGTTGAAGGATTTACACATTAAACATTATTGTACCAAAAGTATTCTTATTTTTTAAGAGGTAAGAGTCAGCGTTACATTTCATATGTAGATTTTAAGGTTTAAAAAATCTATAAAAAATATTACCTACTAAGTAATTAAAATACTTTTCTTAAGCCTTGGACGCAGCAGGATAGTATTTTAGCCGAGTAGCAAGTAATTTAGTAACTAAACGTGTCCGAACAACAACATAGTGGTAGAATAGATTAGTAAATCTTTAGTTCGGATATTCATCATTTGCTGCTAGACTTAAATGCTATCCTGCTGCGAACAAGGCTTTAAGGACAATGGAGCATTCCAATGGTAAAAGTTATTAAAATCGATCCAGTTATTTTCAAGTCACTAACGTATAGAGCTAAGACTCTTTCTTTTATTATAGGAAGATACTCGTACATTCTACACCATGAAAGCTTATTCCAAAGTCACATAAATCAATCAGAGCGTATCGGAGCGACACATTGGACTGTGCAGATCCAATAATAACCTGGTTACTGACACCTAACAGTACCACCAGTCTGCAGTACCGTCTTGACCACGAACATTACACGACTTTCAGTGTTAAATTACTGATGCAATTTCATCTAGAGTCAACGTAATTTAGTCTACATTAGAACAGGATTAAGTTTATTAGAAACTTATAAAGGTACAAAATAGTTTGCTGCAAATCGAAGTGACGTTCTATAACGATGTATAGGCAATTTATTACTAAAATGGCGTACTGGTAGGCAAGTCGTCGCGTGCGATAGATGGGAAAGTGTGACCCCGATACGTTAGGTGTGAGACGCGTGGAGACATTTCCAATGTCTTCCGAACTTTGACAAGAGACTGTAGTGACTATTGGTTGGTTTACATTTGGTAGACGCAACAAAAATATGTCACCATCTCTCTCATTCACTTTGAAAATATGTAGATAACAAAATATTTACAACAGTCATTTGTTTTTGCTTTAAAATTGTAAAATAATAAATGAAAATGTAAATAATATGTAATAAGTATGAACGTTTAACGGTAAGCAACTTGTAGGAATGCAGCGTGTCTATAATATAGACGAGTTTATGACTAAAATTGTAGGTGAACTGGAATAGGTAAGAGTAGTCTATGCCACAACTCGCTCCATGTTGTGTAAACTTGACGGATTTATCTTAAAATGTTAAATAAAACACTGTAGATAAGTTCTTCCAAGCGCAATTTTTTTCTACTATATTTGAAGTTAAAGGACTGAAGTTACACATAATGAAATATGATAAAGCAAATCGTTTTAGATGTCCTATTCGTTCGTTTGTCTAAATTAAATAAAAAACTGACAACCAGGAGCCGAGATATTAGCTAACAAAAAAAAACGTACAGACGAATTGAGAACCTCCTCTTTTTGGAAGTTAAAAAGGACAACTGCATCTAAACACGTATTCATGTTTATATTCGTAAGTTTAAAGACTACGTTTGATTCGAAACCAATTATAGTCTTCTAAAATAATAAGAACAAGGACACTAGTCCAAAGTTAAAGTGATCTGTCGCCAAATTACTTTAAACCATAGACATAACTATAAATCATGATTCTGTAATTTGAAAAAGGAACTGCATACTCTATGGTAATGACGAAGAAGGTTTAATAACGAAGCCTCGAATTATCGAAGTGCCGAGGTGTGGAATGCCTCATCTAAGTGCGTGACTGCGCGGAATTCTCCGCCAGCGAGGAGAAACGCCGACGAAAGTAAAACTTGATCAATATAATTGATTTGTCGACGAAACTTTACAATAATTAAGATTAAATTGCAAAATATATGGATGGGACTTTACTCCAAACAATTCTTTAACTATGTTAAATACCACAGAAGGGTCTGTGATCAATTACCCTCACAATCATCCGTTAAGTGTTCACTAAGAGTGTCCCTTCCCGTAGACTTGGACTTGGTAAACCTCCCCCAATGATCACTTAACAACTAAATGTGACAGCAAAGCCTTGTACACACTACGATAGTATTTAAGTCGAGTAGCAAGTAGCAAGTATCCGAACAAAGGATTTACTAATCTATTCTACTAAAATGTTGCTGTTCGAAGGAAATGCGTAGGTTTAGCCTTAAACGAGTCCGAACAGTAGTAAGTCCTTTGTTCGAATAAATGTTACTTGCTATTACTACTAAATACTATCCTGGTGCGAAAAAGGCTTTAGGACTTATTGCAAGTTCTCTTGTAATAATATGAAGAATATTATTGAACAAGAATTCTTTCATAACTGCGATGTCCCGTTACGAAAGCATTAACATCACCGCTCACGGCCGCTATCTCATAAATGCAAATTATTGAATAATAATTACCTCTGTCAATTGTATGATGTACCATCATAATTAGAGCACATACACTGCTATCAAGGACGGTTAGTCTACTGCAGGGTAGGTAGTAGTTATTTAAACAACTTTTTATCACAAATTCTATAAATAAAAATGTTTTTGTGATTTAGGTTGGGTAAGTTTAAGCGAGCTTTTATTTTTAAATGACTAACATAAACGCAACGCATCAATTGTAGATGTCTATGGGTAGCGGTCGCTTCGCTATTTCAGCGAGTTCTGGTGGCCGCTTGCTCGTTTGCCACTTTATAATATTAAAAAAAACCATTATGATCAAAAAGTATGTAATTTGTAAAAACTTCTAAAATCAACATCTTAATTAATTTAATGCACCATATACATCTTGTAGTTTTTTGCGTACAATTCTGTTATAAAAATAAACTAAACAACTATTGACCGTATTCAAAGCACGTCTTCATTCCTTATCTGTCCGAATCAGAGCAATGAGATGGTGAGCAGGTGCTACAATAAACAGGTTTGCGCGAGCTCACCGCACGACCACGCTATAAATTATGTCCTGTCTCCGAAAATATGCGAAGTGGGTCTTTGGAAACGTTTTTTTTTTGTTTTTGATCGATGACATTTCTTTTTAAAATGAATTCTGGTTTTAAGTATTCAAGCGACGATTATTTATTTCGTGTTAGGTTTTACGAAAGTATTAAAGTAATTACTAACCGGTTAGTAATTAGGAATTGCAGTACAAATCTAAGCTCTCAATTTGTAGATTTTAAACATTTATCCTATATGTTTCAGGAATGAAGTGGTCCCCACTAATGTGGTGTGTGGAGGATGCGCGAGGAGGAGCTGGAGGTGGCCCTGAAGGTGGTGATCGTGGGCGACGGCGGCGTCGGCAAGTCCAGCATGATCCAGCGGTATTGCCGCGGCACATTCACCAGAGACTACAAGAAGACCATCGGTGTAGACTTCTTAGAGCGACAAATAGAGTAATACACTTTTCTTATTAACAATGTAATAACTTATAAAGTAACTATAGACATACGCTAACCCGTAACAGACTAATATGGTATCCGACATTTCATTTGGCACGCGGGAAACTAGATTCTACTTTTGTGCGACGTGCCAACTATAACGTCGACAGAACATTCGAGTCTTTAAGAGTTTGCATTTTAGAGAGTCGTGAGCTTTGGAAGATAATAATCATCTTCAGTACAGATGTTGCTTCATCGACCTGTGATTATAGTACGAGTACATTCGACGATGACTTTAGTTTAAATCAAATTGCGCGTGAGAATACTTTCACTGGCGCACCATTTTATAAATAAACCCGTGACCGCTGGGCGCATGGTCACCATACATTTACTTTAATAGACTGTCCTAATTATAAAAGAACATTCTAGAGACATTAGGAACATTGTGTTACTAAGTTTCGGATTTGAGTACACTTTTGAAAAAGAACCAAGAGTTCTTCTTTACGTTAACTCTGACATTTATTGACAGTTGATGATCTATTGTTTATGGCTCCCCCTGATTGGGCCAATGTCGAGTGTTTATCATCATCATCATAACTTTTTGACAGTTGATATAAAAATGTGAATAAGTATCAACACAGATAATATAGTTTTTTAACAATTATTGGACTCAACAATTTATGGTCAAACAAATGAATCAGCTGATTAGCGCGTTTATCTGGTTGATCAACTCGCGTGCTCCACAAACACAAATAAAACTGTAATGACTTGCTATTTAATTGGGACTAGAGATGAGCCCTAGTTTAAAAAAACCGCTTAAACTGGATTACTTACAGTACCACATTCTCTTCTCTGTGCCATAGACTCTGTGGTCATTAATTGTTAAGCGGGAATCCTATTTTGCAGATTTCTTACGGAAGTCAAGTAAACGACTGCCTTTTCGGAAAACTGATATATTGTAGAATTAATGATATTAAGCATTTTATCATCTGTAAAAATAAGTGAAGGTTTAAACAAATATATGGGCATAAAAATGAACGAAGCGAAAATGAATGACTTGAAGTTTGGAAAGTAAACCTGGGGGTTAATCAAATTATCTTTTGATTAGCGATATCAATGATGGAATCGACAAAAGATGGAATTGTCACGTGTGAGATATCGAACGTCATTGTCAGTTTCATACATTTTTGACGTTCGCTATAAACGTACTTTGGGTAGCCCCCTGGGAGCGATACCGTTTTCTTTGTTAGATAACTCGAAGAGAAAACCTGTACAAAATAATATAAATTAATTTATTTATTAAACTAACATATAACATAAAACTATAACTGTCAAAGATCTGTTACACTTTCCGACAACGATGAAAGTGAAAACACTCCGTGTAATTTATAACTCAAAATATTCACATTTGTCAACAGAAAACGTTTATTAATGCAATAAATAAATTTTAACTCTCCCGATATAGAAATTTTGAAAATAAATTTAAATTATATTACGTACATTATTACTGTCTAATGTTTCTATTAGTAAAATATATTTTATGTCTAACTATTATTACATTAACATAACTGGATGGTGATAGATATTACGAAAGTCAGTTAAAAACTTAAGCCTTGTTCGCACCAGGGTAGTATTTTAGTCGTGTAGCAAGTAGCATTTATCCGAACAAAGGATTTACTACTGTTCGGACTCGTTTAAGCCTAAACCTACGCACTAGAGTAGTAATTTAGTAACTAAACGTGTCCGAACAGCAACATTTTAGTAAAATAGATTATTCAATCCTTTGTTCGGATATTTTTAACCACAAATATACGATGAAGTAAACAACTTTTATGAGATGTTTCTAAGAAAATACATGTCGTGTGAATTGTTAAACAAAGTAATTGCATTGTCTTATTAATTTACATGCACGTAACATTATAATTTGAAAGCTTACTCATTATAAAATGATGCTTCTATTTGATAAATTTAATGATCAGGCGTCTTGCAACTTTTGATTTATAGAGACATATTTGTTTCGTAACGGTAATAGATGCGAGATGAAATGTTATGCTTGGTTTAAGAATTTCAAACTATGTAGGTACTAAATTATCCGGCTAAAAGGAACATATTGATGAAAAAGCACAGACTAAATTGATTCTAAGTACAATATAGATAAAGTCTATTTTCGTATACCTAGGATCGATGGTGAAGAGGTGCGGCTGATGCTGTGGGACACGGCGGGGCAGGAGGAGTTCGATGCGATCACGAAGGCGTACTACCGCGGCGCGCACGCCTGCGTCCTCGCCTTCTCCACCACCGACCGGGACTCCTTCCTCGCGCTGCACTCGTGGAAGTTGAAGGTATTGCTGCTAAATCATAAAATATGAAGATAGGCAAATGTTGATAGGTTGGTTTATATTTGGTAGTCTTGACAAATCACAATTAGATACAGGCTCAATACATTACTATGGTAACTGGGCGTACACTGACCCTGCGGCTTCATTAGACCGAGTTCGCGCTAAAAACGGAGATTTTGCTTCGGCGTAAGTTTTTTGCGTGACATCGGTCTAATGAAGCGGTACGGTAACACCACAACACAAAAGCGCGCCAAAACTTTCTTCTACTAGTAAATAGAATTTAAAATTAGAATGATCTATCTCTATTGTACGGATGCTAAATTCGGAAACTACGTACTCGTATGTACTTGTGAAGCGTGCAATATTAAGATACAGCATCAAATGATAACCGGGGTCGTAAGCCGAGATTCAAACTGTCCGTTGCCCGCATCTATACCTACTCTCTATAAACTAAGCATATCGCAACAGGCGTGAATATTCCAAGGCCCGCTTAGGTACGACACATCTAATTTAATGCAGTTATACTGATGACGTAAGTCAGTAATATTTTTTTTTAGGAAAATTTGCCTATTGATTAGACGATGTTTTAGGTAATAATAAAAGAAAATTAAAAAATACAGACTCAGTACTTACTTTTACTTCTCCGAAAGAGCTTCTTAAGAAGTATGTACACGAACTATACAAAAGTGTTTGTTCTGTACTTATCGTTCCCCATGTTGATGAAGCAATAGAGGTGGTTAACGGTAATTTAAAATTGTACATCACATTTTCTCACATCTTTGAATAATAGGCGTAAGTGTGAAATAACAGTGAGGAAAAATATTTATATGAATAAGCGGAAATATTTAAGAATCCCTGAAATATAGTATCACATATCACTCGCCTCATAATCACAACGGGATGTTTTCATTTCTGAATTCAAACTCATTTCCGAGCATAAAGTTGAGACTGAACGGACATCTCGCGAGATGCGCTCCCAAAATATAATGTTAACTTTGGCCATCCTCCTCGCGATGGTAAAAAGTCACTGGAGTCTGACAGGCGAAGACAAATGCGTCAACTACTACAGGACCGGGAGGAACTTCGACTTAAGTCAGATGAGCGGCGAATTCTACGCAGTGTACTTCTGGCCGCCGGTACAACGCGAGAGAGAGACCTGCGGAGTTTTGAACTTCAGAAGCATGTCTGACGATGACGTGGAGACCGCGACAGCTGAATGCGAAGACGTGATCGATGACGATGACACGGTAGTCCAAGCCACGTACAGGAACAGCACGGGGAAGCTGGTCAACGTTATTTACTTCGGCAACGAGGAGGTGAAACACTTGATGAGGTCGTGCGACAAAGTTTACAAGTATTTGTTCATCAGGATCAACGATGACTACGTGATGGGTATCAACTGCTCGTCCGGGGGCCGCGGGATCCTGCTGGCGAAGTACTTGCCCGGTCTCAGCGAGGTGCAGACGATCGTGAGGGGTATAGAGTTCATGACGGGCCGGGACGGGAAGCCCGACTGCCCGCTACCATAGTACTGTGAAACTTTGTTTAAGAGTGCTATTCACACCGTCTATTGTGTTTTAATTAGAAATTGTGTAAGATTGTTTTTATGTTTTATTTTTTAATAAACGTAATTTAATTATTATTGATTGTATTATTTTATCGACAACCGGCTTCGACTCGCATTGAGAAAGCTTCGTTAATCAGAACGAAATAAAAATCACAGAGTTTCACATTCTGAAAGTTAAGACAATAATATTGGCGGTAAAAATATAATATTTGAGTACTTATAGATAACTCCATTAATGTGAATTTCGTAGAGTTAGATATTATACGGATAAACGACATAGAAATTCTAAAAACTAGGTATATATTTCCGCTTACGCGAGGTACTTAACGCTGGTTACATTTTGGATGATTATAAAGTCCAAATATCATTAGGAAATTAGTTTTAATGACTTGTTTACTATTTGTGATAATATTCAATTTCAGGTGGAGAACGAATGCGGTGAAATACCGACTATAATAGTGCAAAATAAGATAGACTTGATGGACCAGTGCGTCGTCGGACCGTGAGTTAACTTTACTTTAAAAGGAGACATTTTGAGACCTCTATTTTGTCTTGACTTGATAAACGAGATTCCTTCTATCGTCTATCCCCTTTGGTAATTTTACAAGCATTCGCGTCCCGGAATGTCTTTAAAATATTTGTTCAAGATGTTTCTAGTTTCAATAAAACGTTTACAATATTTGAGACAGATTTCTTTGAAAGTATTATATTACTATTAGCAATATAACTCTCTTACGGTGAAGAAAAACAAAGATAAGTGTGAAGTCATGCAAAACGCGCTAGTCGTGTAGTGGCGGAAAAATTTAGCCCGTCATGGGTCGAACTACTATTACAAGAAATATAACATGGTACGTTGTTAGTGACGAGGCGGAGCTGGTTGCGCGCGCGCTGGGCTGCCGGCTGATGCGTGCCTCGGTGAAGGAGGATGTGAACGTGGGCGCCGTGTTCCGCGCGCTCGCCGCACGCTGCCTCGCCGACATGCGCGCCGACGATGACGCGCCCAGCGTCAACAATACGCCCGTTATTGGTAAACAACCACAAATCGACAGTCATTCTCTGGTCCCGACGAAGCTACCTCCATAACCGAGAAACTCGGATTAGGGAGAAACCTCTATGCGAGACATATATCGCTTATCCAGGTTCGACTGTATACAAGGAATTTAGGCAACAGAGGACAAACTTTGGTTCTTACGAGTGCAAATACCCAGTTAAATCTATGCGCAGATGAACCTTGGCTATATCAACAAATAAGATTGTAGGTTCAATGAACTAGAGCTATAAAAAGATACGCACACATTTATGAAATAAAATTACATATTTTATTAAAAAATATTTTGTTATTTTTCTAACCCTAAGGCGTCATTAGACCGATGTCACGCAAAAAACGGCCTTATGCCGTAGCAAAATCTCCGTTTTTTGGGCGAACACGGTCTAATGAAGCCGTAGGGTTAATGTTAATATTTGTTTGCAGGTAGTTTTACAAACCACAATAGTAACGGCACGATCCTGCTGCGGCCCGCCAAGCACCGCCCCGGCAAGAAGAGGAACGTGTTCAAAAGCGCCTGCAGGATACTCTGAATCTCTCTCGGGAAGAAACACTACTGTTTCTTTATATTTTAATTGACTATCACAAATGGACAGTATATTTTTATTTATACCATACCTCGTAATACTCCTGCATTTGAAATCCGTAGACTTTTTTTATTTTAATTAACACTATGAAAATTTTCAAAATGTTATATTAATTTGATCATATTTTTTTGGCCAAATAACCGTTTGGTATA
>QDHC01004249.1:163809-174840 GCA_013186455.1 Papilio dardanus tibullus | reverse complement strand
TCCCCGTTTTTATCGCGAACTCGGTATAATGAAGCCCTAGGGTTATAAGATTAAGGGTTGGTAACGCATCTGCAATTGCAGAAGTCTGTGGGCAGCGGTCGCTTCGCTATTTCAGCGAATCCAGGTGGCCGCTTGCTCGTTTGCCATTTTTAATAAAAAAAATATATTTCGTGAGTCATCCTTATGTCTTCATAAAAATGACTCTCACTACACCGTGCCTCGTCCGGGCACGCGCCGTCATTGTGACAAGACAAAATATTGGAACTTGCCCAAGCCAAGTGACGGAAAGAGTACTGTCAGAATATATTTTGTTTACAAATATCGGGCGCGGAGCGGGCCCGGAGAAGACAAGTCCTAGACATGACAACGTTGTTAAATAGGTCGGTTTATTAATGAACGACAATCACGGGGAAAAAATCATCTACCTTCATTGAATATCTGGCTCAAAGGACCACTTTAGAGCGTTTACTTTTAATGAAAAAAGTTTCAGAAATATTTACTTACCGTATGCCTTCATTAGACAAAGTTCGCGATAAAAATATTTCGTTTCGGCGTAAGGCCGTTTCTTGCGTGACATCAGTCTAATAAAGCCAGTATCAAATTAGACTTACATTATAACAACTTACCTATATTTAGTAGCTAGTAGTCGTGTCCTGGCGGCGTGTCCGAGCGCGTGCAGCGCTTCGCAGCGCAGCAGGTCTAGCGGGCGCAGGCGGGGGCGCAGCGCCCGCAGCGCCGCGCGCAGACACGCCGCCGCTGCCAGGTAGCGCCGCGCTTCACCCTCTATCTCAGGATCTGCTGCCACCTTTGTAAACACCATTAATTCAAAAAAAATAAAAAACTCCGTTCCATACAAATGAGTTTTTTTGGCATTGCGCCGATTGGTCGAAAAAAAACTCAAAAAAACAACATTTATCAGTAAAGTTACCGAATTCAAAGACCTTTTTTTTAAATAGTTTACCAACAAAATATTTTACAATTTATACATTTTAATTCTAGTTCTATACTATTATTCTATTACTATTCTAGACAAACACAACATTCGTCGGAATCTAAATCTACTCCAATTAAACCAATTAAGTAATCCGACTTAAAATAATAGGACAATTAAAAAAAACTCTACCTTAACCACTACAACTAAAGTAAATTTAAACCTTATTCTACTTGTAATAGAGCTTCTTTTACCTTATCTAATTCCATAAGCAAACTGTCCAGACTTTCATCGCACAGCTTTCCAACTTCAAATAGAGTCACCGCATGACTCTTTAGATCCTATAAAAAATTACTGATATATACACATATCTTTTTTATCACCAGAGGTCGCCCGCGACTTCGTCAACGCAAAAATTTAAAAATAAACTTTTTTTATTTCTTTATTTTTTAGTTCTGCGCAGACGAAGTCGCAGGCGACAGCTTGTACATACAGAAACACCAATTGTATTATATTTATAGACTAGCAACCCATCCCCGCTTCGCTCGGGTGCTGATACTAAATACACTATAACAATGCGGAAAACATTTACTTATTTATGATATCACATTAGAAACCTAAAAAATAACAGTATTTCTCCACTATTTAATAGATATTATTATACATATAAACCTTCCTTTTTAATCACTATTAAAAAACCGCATTAAAATCCGTTGCGTTGTAAATATTTAAGCATACATAGTGATATAAGGACAGAGAAAGCGACTTTATATTATGTAGTGATTATTTTCTTACCGGTGATAAATTTCCCATCATAAGATACGCGGCAAGAGTTGAATCGAATAGTACCGCGACACGTTGACCACTGTTACTTGAACCTTCTGTTACTTCTTGACAACTCTACAAATAACAATAAAATAAAGTAAACTTCGACCCATGATGGACTCCATTTTTTTTTAATAATATAAAGTGGCAAACGAGCAAGCGGCCACATGGATTCGCTAAAATAGCGAAGCGACTGCTGCCCATAGACATCTGAAATTGCAGATGCCTAGCCTTAATCTTCGGAGGAGGAGACACATAGCAAAAGGATACTTCATTTTCCTATTCGTCCCCTCCCCCGGAAAATCCACTTAACTAAAAAACATTATACCTGTTTGGAAGTAGACGGCTTATCTTTTAACAGCACTGGCTCCATTTGCAGCGCGTCTTCGTACATTGTCTGATCAAATGTTAACGGCGCTATTTGTCTGTACCTAACAAAAAGATAAATAATTATAATTTATTATTCCTTATAAAATCATGTTAATCAGAATTATATTTATTTGTTATTTTATTTTATTGTTTATATTCCAAAAATTACAAAAAAAATAATATCAAAAAGTTTATATGAAAGTGTTTAAAACAATTTTTACTACAATTAAATATATTTTGAATGATCTATAGTTTTATCAAACACATTTGTCTATGGTCTCATAAACATGACATTTAAAAAAACAACAACCACTTACGGCTGATGCTTGTGCGTGGTGACCGCGTCCCGCCAGGAGGGGTGCTGCGGGGACACCGGAGGCGGGTTCTGGTTGTTGGCGAAGCCGAGCCTGCAGTACAGGGACACCGCCTGCTTCACTAATTCACTGTCAACCTAGGGATAAATATGTATTTAAAATTTTTAAAAAACCATACTAAGCATAGCATTTATGCCTTGGCTTCATTAAACCGAGGTCGTGATTTAAACGGACTTAAGACGAAGCAAAATCGCAGTTTTTATCGCGAACTCGGTCTAATGAAGCCGAGGCGTAAGTGATGTTAATTGGTCAATAAGGGACTTCTATAGATTACTAGGTGTCTACATGGAACTACAATAACAAAAACTAAGTAGTCTATGTGTCCATCCAGGTTATGTTCTACATCTATACCAAATATCCGTAACATAATTATACTTAATCTATACTAAGTGGAACGTAACGACTGTCAGTAAACCGTGTAAATTTCAAAAATGACTACTATATTATTAAGTTAAAAATTCTGTCTCCATACATCTATTCCATCCATAAAAAAATGTCATGGCTTATAAGTAGAGGTACGGAAAATTCGCAAAAAAATCACCAATTTCGTATTTATATTTTTCAAAACTTTAAAATTTTGTGTTTATACTTTCGAAATTATAAAATTTGGGTAAATTAGGTATTTATTAAACAAAAATACTTGTTTAGTAACTTTATTACTAAATATGAAAGTAAAGACCGTTTTGTCTGAAACGAACTTCACTCAAGTTCAATTGGCGCGAGTCGCAACTCGGGCGATACGATAATAATTAACAATCCATCATACGAACACTACCATACATTTCGCATTTATTAATATATATAACATTTTTTGTTATCGTTATTATAATTTAAAATACTATACCTGTAACACAGCCGCCAGTTCCGCAACACTAGTATGTTCATCAATAGACACAAACACTTTGTATAGCAACGTCTCGAAGTAGTCTCCCGCAATGCGGTTCATCACAAAACCTTTCAGAGGAGGAACGGACACTTTGTCCGCTGATGTTATAGGTACGTCCAAATATATTAAACCACGTCTGAAAATAAAAAAATCTAATGCAAAATTTGAAGGAAAATGTATGACACACGGCCGAATTTTCAAAGCCACTCAAATATTTAAGAGCGTCTTACATGTTAAGACTACGCTTAAACTAGGAAGGAAGAGGTGTCACCCTCTTGGTGTGCCTCTCCTTTTCCGTAGATTAAAGGTAGGCAACGCATCTGCAAATGTCTATGGGAAAGGTCGCTTCGCTTGTTTAGCGAATCCAGATGACTGCTTGCTCGTTTGCCACTTTCTTATCAAAAAAAAATCTCCAAATTCAACGGCGTTTTCGTTTAATTTTGACACCATTTAGATTTTAAGCGACGCTTAAATTTGAGTGACGTTTGAACATTCCGCCGTAAAAGCATCTAAGTGTAAATTAGTATGGGAAATCTACAAAGGGGTTGTTCAAGTATTGTGTAAACAAATTTATTCCTTTTGACTCCCTTCTCCCCTTTGTCATCAAAACTAAGCAAAGGGTTAATGCCCGTTTTCACCAACCAACCCCTAAAATAGTTTTAGATAGGTGTCTTTTTGCTTCCCTTGCTGTCTAAAGTGACACTTAACTGTTGGTGAAAACGAAAGTAGTGTTAAGTGACATTTAAAATGCCTTAAGGGGATTGTTGATGTAAACAGCCATAAGCCCCCCATTTGGAACCCTAAATGTCATAAAAATATAATAAAAACATTACCTATAAAGATTTTTGACTACATTGTAGTCCAATGTGCCAGCTGTTTGCGATCCCCTATCTATCAAAAGGTCAATAAGAGCTTTTTCACTTTCACATAGAGGCTGAAATATATATATTTTATGTAAACAAGTCAATTAAATAAGAAAAAAAAACATTTTTTTATTTTAGCTGACGATTCCGTCCGCGTTGACTTAAAAGAACTTAATAAGCAGCCTTAAAAGTCGTAGTATTCTTAAGAACCACCATATTTTTTTCAAACCACCTTTGTTTAAAGTTATTTTTAAAATGTTGACTTCTAAAATTATCAAATCATATCTTAAATCACCTTAACATCTTCCTCCAGCACATAGCCGAGTTCGACTCTCCACCACGGCAGCATGGGTATGTTAAGTGGCACTCTCGGCAAGAGACCACGGATTGCTTTAGACCGACCTCGTCTTCCCAAAGACCGAGCTTTGGCGACCAATTCTAAGTACTCATTACGTCCAATTCCCAACAGCCTAAGACCTATATGTAAACAGTTTTTTTTTTAAATAAAATAGTAGATTTTTGTTAATTTACTAATATTTTCTTTAACCATTCCAGGTCAGCTAGAAAAACCTTGTATTAGGATATGGTTCACGACAATAGTCGAATATCGGTATTCGAACTCCCGATCGCTAGATCGGCAGTCCGTATCCCAAACCATTAGGCTATTGGCGCTTAATTATGGTCCCTTTATCACAATAAAATTTTACTATGGCAACACTCGAATAACAATAATACTTACAATCGGCTGCAGTAAAATTGGGCATTGTGTCATAACTTTTCTCCATTTCTATCAACAAAGCAACCACTTCTAGATAGTATATAAATGGTGTTATTCGTAATCCTGAAACATTTAACATTAATAGAAAACATAGACTATAACAACACTCCTACTAGCCTTGACTTCTTTTATTATCACATTGACGACGAAGGACTTTTTTATGTGCGTCATTTTTAACGGAACTGTGAGCCAGTGGTGGTACAAGCTGGCGTGAACGTATTAAGGACCATATTATTAAGTAGCTATTGCTCGCGACTTCGTCCGCGTGGAATTAAATAATATAAGCTATGTTATTTGGGGGTACTGTAGCTTTCTAATGGTGAAAGATTTTTTGAAATCGGTCTAGTAGTTCTTGAGTTGTTTCAATACATACTCGTACAAAAATACAAAATTTCTGTCTTTATAGTATTATTAAATTAAATAATATAGCCTATGTTACTCGGGTATAATGTAGATATCTAATGGTGAAAAAATTTCTGCAATTAGCCCAATAGCTCTTGAGTTATTTCAATACAAACAAAAATACAAAGTTTTTATCTTTATAATATTATTATAGATTATTAATAATGTAGCAGAGCTTAACCACAATATCACCTACTTAGTGGTGATATCGTCAAAAAATGATACATGCTAATTTAGCAAAAGCCTCACTCAACTCTTTAAAGCTAGTATGATATTGTCGATAATGTTACCTTTAACGATCATGTCAGCTAAGTGATACGGGTAGAGCATGAGCCTCTGTATACTACTCTGAATAAGTACCTCGTAGTACTTCCTCTCATCTCTCCGGACTGTGCGCACTAAAATTATAATATAGACAAACAAACTTGTGACTAAAGTTTATTAAAGCAATATTATGGTACCGTAACCGTAACAACACACGTGAGTTTTAGCCGCATTAATAATATTAGATAATGTCATACGAAAGTTTTAACAATTTATTAAAGCAGCTTAATATTTAAAAAGGAGGTGTATTGTGTATTTAATTTTATGATAGACAGGAATGACGTAAATATTGCTGTTTAATAGAAAATAAACAGTTTAATAAGTTTAAAACTTCTTATCAATTCAATTAAGGCCATTTTATAATCTGATAATAATAATTAACTTTCTATAAATATCTTGTAGTAACTATTTTGATTTATGATTAACCATATCATCAAAACACTAAATAATTTTGCTTTAACTATAACTTCACTTGATATAAAAAGCCAATAAGACTAAACAATAAAAAACACTTAACCCTACGGCGTAATTGGACAGAGTTAGCGACCAAAACGGACTTACGCGGAAGAAAAATTGTTTTTAGCGTGAACTCGGTCTAATAAATACAACTACTTAGTCCTTGCTTGCATATGAGGATTAATGTTATTTATCATGTTAGAACTTACCAAGACTGCCTCTGTAACGCAATTGATTTTTAACACTGAACTCAAATATGTATCTTTCATATTCTTTAGCAGAATCACCCAACACCTAAAGGAGAAGTATCATAATAATTTATTTATGAATACAAGAACTGTGATATAATATATATGATTGTAGTTATTTTGCGGAATTGTGTGAGCTTATGCAGATCAAGTCGCAATAAAAATATAATAACCATGATTACTGATACTTATATACGATAAACTTAGCTTAACATTTGATGTTAGACGATCATTATCCTTAAAAATTTGTGTGAATTGTGAGAGAAAGGCTGACAATAGTAAGAATCGTATTACCTTTTTTACAGTAGTTGGTAATTGAGGCCATTGTATTTTTTTTCTAATACACTCATCTATTTCATCCTCCATTGCAATAAAATTATTAAGTTATTTACTTTTATCTATGTCGTTTCTGCATTGAACACAACAAAATTTCTCTGCCACAATATTATGATAAGAAAAAATAGCCATACACATTTGCGATTGCGTTCTAAAAAATGATGCAGTATGATTGTCATTCTTAATTGTCAAATTATTTTATATTTTATCCATATTAAATCAAATTCATTTTACATAATATTGTGTCGTCAATCGATAAAAAAAACTAATTGAAAAATTGAAATATATCGGTTTATTGTAAAACGTGTAAAACATTTTGTCCATGGGGTTCTTGTTTATGAACGGTTGAGTATATGTCAAAGTGTAAATAAGCGGGAAGATTTAGGATATTTGAAAAATTAGAACTTCCCACTTTAAAAATGTTTGGACCACTGGGCCGTAGAAATATAATTTTTATTCCGATTTACTACTTTGGTAGGATATGTTAGTAATGATAGTATAATGTAGTAATGATAAAGTAAAAAAACAACTTTAGTCAGGGCGGCTGTATGTTTCATTCATTATCAGTAAATATTCAATTAAGATCCATTTCTAAGAAAACATTATAAAATGTGTTAAATAATTAATGAAATTGCTCTTCGAGTGCCTGATGTACTTCTTTCAACATATCCGAAGCTATCATACTTCGTCCGTAAAGCTTGTAAGCTCTTGAATTGCACAACCTCGTCAACCTTGCGGCGCTATAAGATGCAACACTCTGTGCAAATGGTGTTATTTTTCCTTTTGTACAGAAATAATTTGTCTTTAGAGCCCAATTGAAAAATGTCCCCAAGCTTCCAGATAAAATGTCGCCCTGACCGCCAGCTCGACGACTAGAGCCACCTTCGTTCGACGACCATTTGACGGCCCCCACGCTAGAAAGAAAAGTGTCATATTCTCCTTTAGCCAGAACTGACACATTGCTACCCCAATATTCAAACCAAGAGAAATTCTTTGCCTGAATGGCTTGCATTAAACGACCCGCTTCTCTTTTGTTCGGAGTAAGTATAACACCTGGACTTGGGTAATCTTTTAAAACAGAGATGTTCTGACATACTGCAAATAAGCCATCACCATCAATAACCATTGGTTTCTTTAAAGTTTTACATGTTTGCATTATTTCTCGGGCCAAATTTATAGCAGAATCTTCTCTACCTAATCCTGGCCCGAGGACAATTACATCCATTTTAGATAAGATATAGTTCAACTTGGAGGCGGAATTTGTATTTAAAAATGGATAAACAATAAGATCTGGGCTGTATGCTTTTATGATGGGTGCTGCATTCTCTGTGGTTATGACATACACCAGGTCAGCTCCAGCCTAAAAAAAAAATATATTATTCATTTCATATTTTAATTTTCAATACCAACTTATGAATATACATAAATGTCATATTTTTAAATACTACCGTAAAAAGTTGGTTATGGGTAATTTATAATGTAACTAGCTTTTGCTTGCGACTTTGTCCGCATGAAATTAAATAATATAGCCTATGTTACTCGGGGATAATGTAGCTTTCTAATGGTGAAAGAATTTTTGAAATCGGCTCAATAGTTCTTGTGATATTAAATATTAAAAATACAAAGTTTCTCTCTTTATAATATTAGTACAGAAGTATAGATAACACAGTAAACATACCCTTAATGCCGATATAGCAGCAAAATATGGAGCTCCAGTATATTCAACAGACCCTCCAATAATGCAAATTTTACCAGCTTCCCCTTTACCTTTACCATCCAACTCAGGTATAATAGACTTGCTTATACTTTTTAGATCACTTAGTCTCAATTCGTTAATGTTCGAACACTGTTCTACTAAATTAGACTGAATAATACTTATATTTGTTGTGAATATAATGCAGAACAAAATATTTGCCAAACAATTCATTGTTGCTCGTATGATCCTTTTCTACTTTATAAATCAGACGGGTTACGACGCAAGGAAATAGCGTCAATCAGTGACGGGCATGTATAAAGTTCAAATGTATTCACAATAATATTTATATTTATGTGGCCTCGTAGCAAATTATGATAATTTGAAGGTCAGGAAGTCAGGTAAAAGGTAACATGAATGTTTTGGTTGCAGCGTATTTACATTTGACGCTTCATTTTTGAAATATAAGGAAGGGGAGCTTTTAAAAAATGTAAGGAATACGAAACTAATACAGAAATAAAATTGTGAAGAGAACAGGTTTCCTTCTTCCCTTTTGTTGATTCTTTCTTATCAGTCTTTCTTATCAATTGTTGTATCAAGTGTGACATTGACAAGTTGATAAAATTTTGACAATGATATAAAGAGTATAGTTCATCGAACTTATTTGGTCCGTTGTACAAAAGTGGAAAGGCTGCCGTTTTTATTGAAATACGTGTGATTTGGGGAAATAAGAGTTCCACGCACTTATACTACCACTGAACAAACAGGTCATGGTTCTGTTTGATTTTTTCATTTTCTTTGTGAATTTACAACTTGACTTCGATAAAATACTTACTTTGGATTGGAACAAAAAGCAATTACATTGTTTATGGCAGTTTATGGTTTTTCTTCACTTGATCGCTAGGCCATAAAATCTCAAAAAAAAAAAAAACTTGATCGCTTCTGTCAGTTGATTGTCAGATGTGAATTCTGTGACTGCTGTGATATGAAAATAGTGCTATTTAATTAAAAAGTCGGCGATATGGATATGGAAGAGAAATATGAGTCCATTAAATTGTGTTACACAGTACATAAATATTCCAGCTATTCGGCGAATTATGTCCCGCAGTATGTACTTACAATTTAATCCTATATTCGTTTAATAAATACCATTTTCCCGGTATTTATTTTGTTTATTTTAAGCTTCAGAAGTATATAATTAGATAAACTTTCATAGGAAATTGCATTACATTTACTTATTTTGTAATACATTAGGTATCAGACGACTGGAATACATTGAATTTTAAAACGACACTAAATTATCATATTCGCCTTGAGACGAAAACAAAACCGGTGCTTGTTATTCAGGGATAAAAAACATAGGATCATAATTTTGCATAGCAAATATTTTAGTCGTTTTGATTTTTTTGTGTAAGGGCCATGTAATATTTTTAAAAGGAAAAGAGATTGGGATGGTCTAATAAATTTATTTTGTTGTTTGTGGATCTTTATGTTTATGTAACAATCATGTTTAACCAAACAAATCTAACTAATTATTTTTAGAAACATCATGGTCAACAATCCTTCCGATCAACTATCAAGATGGTTTACGGACAGTTCAAACGCCAACATGCTGCAACCGCAATACATTATCCTCAAGTTAAAAACCTTATCAATAGTAGACACTATAATATTTGGTAAATATATAAAGCCTCATGTGAGCGATCTCAAGAAGTTTCAAGTTTTTGGTGGAACGGATGAAAATAATTTTTCTCTGCTCTTATCAGCGTAAGTGGTACATTTTGCTATACCTCTGTGTTTGGACTCTAATGATACTTGTAGTACTTATTGTACTTTCTTACTTCTTCTTAGTACATATTATTGGGAGATTTCTTTTTGCTACTTATTTCCCTTCACGACTGATCCTTCGGACTGACTTGCAAGCGTATATATTGGACCGAATGGCGGTAGAATCGACAACAACAATCAATTATGCGACGTTCATAGTCAATACATTTACCATTTATGAAAAATAACACCACCCACGAATAATAATTAGTCAAGCTTGTGTCCAATTATATCAATACCAAAATAAAGGCTAACAATATTGTACTTTTTTATCAATTTTACTTCTTACCCTAAGGCTTCATTAGACTGAGTTCACAGTTTAAACGGAGATTTTTCTCCGGCATAAGGCCGTTTTTTGCATGACATTGGTGTGATGCAGTCAAACCTGGCAATTGTTATAATCAACATTTACAGTTTTTTTGTAGTGTATTTAGTATCAGCACTACCCGGGCGAAGCCGGGGCGGGTCGCTAGTGTATTACATGAAAACCTTCCTTATGAATCACTCTATCTATAAAAAAAAACGCAAAATATCCATTGCGTAGTTTTAAAGATTTAAGCATATATATGGACAAACATAAAAAAGTGTTATTGTTTTATATAAAAGTGTAGATAATTATTGATTTGTCTACTATTTTGTTAATGTATCTAAGCTATAAATATCTCATTAAAACATTATTGTTTGGCAGTGGCGTGGGGTGAAAAAAAAGAAAGGTAAAG
>QDHC01004249.1:96150-113546 GCA_013186455.1 Papilio dardanus tibullus | reverse complement strand
TTGTATGTATTGAAATAACTCAAGAACTACTGGGCCAATTTCAAAAATTCTTTCACCATTAGAAACCTACATTATCCCCGAGTAACATAAGCTATAATATTTAATTACACGCGGTCGAAGTCGTTCACAACAGCTAGTAAACTATATAATAAAAAAACAGCAATTTGTTGTACAAAGATTAGATTTTTTTATTTCTTTTTTTCATACTTACTTCCTTCTGCCAATAGCAATAAGTCTAAACTTATGGTTAACTCTTGCACAAGTCGCATCGTCAATACCAGGAGCCCAAATCCCTTGCACTGCCTAAAAAATTTATATTATAAAATTTTAATAAAAAAAACTTTAAAATGTATTGATTTTAGCATAAGATGTTAGCATATACATTTAGTAAACATATAGATTTTAAGGGATATTAGGAACTAGCAACTATTTTACAATGTTACCACTCAAACGTTACCAACTTCTTACCCATAGTTCCATATCCAATAAAATCTGGTTGAATAAAATATATTTTAATAAATAAACAAAACGTAAAATAAAAAAAACAACTTTTTCGATTTCAATAAGGGTTTTTCAAAAATTAATAAAGAAAAAAACTTTTAATTTACCATTACAAATTGAAGCCATATTATAAATAAAAAATAAAAATTCGCATAAGTATATGATTGCCTCATACTTATAAATTTAAAAAAAACAAATCTGAGTTGGGTAATATCAACTGCAAAGGTATTTGTTAAAAGCTTACATTTGGATCAAATTTGAGATTAGGTGCGGTAAGGTATGCCGCTCTGCCATCGTTCAGAGTGATGCCAAAGCCACAGACTAGCGGGGAGTACTCTATATCATTTACATGTGTGTTATCTTCAAGGATAGGTTCCGCTGGAAATAAATTATCAGTTAGTGGGATGTGCTTATGTAGAAGCAAACAATGAACCGTGTTCAATCTGTTGCGAGACTTGTAGTCTTGATTTCAATGGGATTGTAAGGGACGGCAATGTATCAAGTAACAGTGCAGTCAAAACCCACAGTAATATAAAATTTAATTGGACCATATCTGGACCAATATTTTTTTCAGTGATTTTAAAACCACGAATATACTAGTAAAAGATGAATAATGCTAATAATATAACAATAAATAATATAGGTGTTACCTTTTGAAACCTGTTGATTTATAGAGAATGGTATCCGACCTAGATCTAAACAATAATCTCTATTCTGTGTGCCGTCCCATCTGTACCTAAGCAGGTGAGCGCGTGTTGTACACACCAGAATCTCAGTACCCGATATACAACACATACGAGTTATCTGTCCATCCCATACTAGGACTTCCTTACACTGAAATTAATTGATTTATGCTAATTAAATATATTTTTAAATACTGCGCAGATAGAGACATGGTCGTCAGCTAGTTATTTATATGTATGATCGAACCTGGATCAGTGGGAGTCCATCAGACCATGATGTTTTTCTTTGTAATCATTTTTTCAGTAAATCAGAGACTCTCTCTTATGAAGGTAGTTTAACTGAATTTAAAAATGAAACTTACCAATGTTATTTTAAGTGATGGTATCATCTCTTTGACAAACAGCTCAGCGGAATCCCTGCGTAAGCTAGCTGTAGGTGGATCAAATTGATTGTACGCTGTTTGTTCATTTTGTGGCTCAACATTGTAAATTATTAAATGTCCTTCTTGTGTCTGAAATTTCATTCAGGAATTCGTTTTACTCAAACCAATAGTCAATTTCATAAAGAGACCTCACTAGTTTTTAGTTAACAATAAAGAGTTAAATTCCTAAAATACAAAATTCTCACCGATATACAAATCATAGAAGAGTCAGGTTTCCATTCAACTCCGACATTGATACCGAGCCGCTGTAGGGAATCAGCAGTACGCTTATGATAAACTATTGGCACGGTTGGCTGTAAAAAACATGAATAAAATTATATTTGTCGTTTTTTTTCAATAAATATTTTCAGACAGTTTTGAGAATAGAATATTTGACCATATAAACAATCACATAAATAAAAATATCAATAGATAAATTATAGAAAATAACATAAATCAAGAGATAAACTTTCCTACCATAGAAGAGTAATTATTAGGCGAGAAAGATCTGGTATACGTTTCTTTTGTGGCATAGTTTAGTTAAACATAATTTAACTTACCTTGCAAAACCAAATAATAATAGAATCATCTGTTAAAGACACAAAAAGTATTTTGTCTCTATTTGACACTATTTGTTTGATTGCCTGTCCATCTGCTTCCAAATTCTTGCACACTTTTGGCCATCCTATTGGAAAATACATTACGGTCTAACATTTGATTATTATTGTTTAAAATGTAAAGGGTTTTTCTGTGAATTCTTCAATATTTAAGGCAAACTTTCCTTAGATTTATGAATGTCAATATTGCAATTTTGCAATGTTGTAAACTCTGGCAAAATTACTAAATTTAGGGGTTGTCATACTTTATCAAAGAGTATGTAACAGCAACATGTCACGTCAAGATTAGGATTGTCAAGCCAAAAAGCAATAAATTATAACATAAAGCCGAAAATATGAAAATAAAAATTAAAATGAAATATCGTTCTAAACATCTACAAATATTAAAAGATGGGTTTGATGTTTTTAACATAAAATTGAAAAAAGATGGGATCAAACCACTCTACCTGTTTTAAATTTATTCTTTGTTAGTTGTAGTGTAGTGATTTTTAGTGGTTTTGCATGTTTTTAGAAGACAAGTCAAGTCAACATTGGATTGAATTATTGAATTGTGTTTATCAATCATGCTGTAGCGGTCTTGTAAAAGAGTGATTATTTTTGATTGAGCTATCGGTATCAAAATATAAAATGAAACTAACTGTTCTATCGACATTCAGGTCGTTCTTTTGTAATGTCAGACATGAGTAGTTTTAGCGTTCCAGAGGAGGCATTTGAAAGTTTTCAAGCCGCATCTATTCATACAGAAATGGAAATGAATTCTCATAATATGTCTACCGTTCCGATACCGGCAAGTGCAAGTAACGTAGAAATATCATCTACAATTGAAGATGAAGTCCAAAATGTCAACAGTACATCAATATCCCAAGAGACGGGGCCTTCTTTGAAACGATCAAAGAGAGGCTTAAACCGTAAAGCTATAGAGAATATACCAATCGACAGTACTGTGACAGATCAACAAGTGAGCACTACACAAGAATCTTCTGAAATTGTTAATGAAGATCGCTTAGAGGATAACCTAGAGGAACAAGTACATCTTGAAACTAAACCTAAATCCCGGCGATCAAGAGGACGCCCGCCGAAACGGAAGGTAGTGAAAACTAAAACACAAAGATCACTGGGCATAAGACAAGAAAACAATACATTGCCAAGTGACCAAGATGAAGCTACTGAGGAAATTCCAATTACTGGGGACCACACAATGATTGAAAATCAAGTTGTCGATAGCACGACTTCCCAAGTACCCAATAAAACAAACATTATCCACAAAGAAGAGGAACAAGAAAGCAATATTATTATAGAGGTGCAAAACAACTTTACAGAAACTGATCAAATTACAAATTCTAATAATGAAGAAGTAAAAAGTAGCATTAGAAGTAGCAATGACGGTTTAAATAAAATAGATAACATGACCTCTGTTGAATTAAAGAACAAAATTACCCCAGATTGTACCGAGGCAAAAGATTTCAGTGAAAGTGATGATGATCCTGATGAAATTTCTTTGAGTAAACTTAAAAAAACACTGGCAGATCTTGATAATGCTCTGTTAAATTCTAAAGACTCAAATGTAACTGAAGTAAAAGTAATAAAACCAAACAAAATTACTAAAAAAACATCATCCAAAATACTACCCGCATCAGAGTCTAACATAGACAGTGTTGCTGGTCCACCACTCCCTTCATCTCCAGATGGTGATAATTCTGTAAAAATGCAGACAGACGAACCTCTGCTGATAGATAGTGCAGCTGCAGTAGAAAGCACTAGTGGTAGACCTAAGCGTAAAAGAGGAAAGCTTAATTTACACTATGATAATGACTCCGATGAAGATCCTTTTGCTAATGTAGAACTATCTGATGACGACGATGAACCTAGAAGATATAAAAAAGGTAAAAGATATGGCTCAGATGATGAGTATATACCTGATGAAATGCGTAAAAGGAAATTATCAACAGATAGTGATATTGAAAAAGATGAGGAGAATTCTAAAAAACCTAAAAGAAAGCGAAATAGTAAGGCTTCGAAGAGAAAACAAAAGAATTCAGATTTACTTGACACAAGTCAGTCAATTGATATATCATTAAGTCATGATGAAGCAAGCCAGCAAGAAGAGAAGGATGTGGAAGTCTCAGTTATTAATTCACATGTAAAAAAGAACAGTGCCTTTAATTCCTGGGGCAACACAAATGAATTTGAAAATTTTCTTGCCAAGAGGATACAAGGTACTAATTTAGAAATAAAAAGAGTGACTAATAAAGAAAACAGTACAATCACACATTTGAAAATTCCTGTTATTGATTCATACAGTAAAACTGCAGATGTTTATTGTCAGACAAACCCTACACAACTCTCTACTGCTGCAGTGCAAACCACATCACATTTTGAGGTACAAATGGATAAAAATTTACCTCTCACATCAATACAAGCAGAAAAAGCATGTAACTTTTTAACAGATATGGTAAAAGCTACTTCCAATTTAGGTGAATTGATGACACAAAAATCAGATGATTTCATTAAAAAAAAAATTAACGTTGGTAATCTCACTGATACTATTAAAATGGACCATTACGTTAAAAAGTCACTTTTGCTATTTAAACTTGCAAAAGATAGTATTATGGACATTGAAGAAAATTTAGCCTCCAAATATAATGACTTTCTGAAAGAACATAAATTGTCAAGGTACACTTCGGTTCCAAAATTATTGCCACCAACAGTGGCATTAAAAGAAGATAGTGACTGTGAAATTGTTGAGGAAACTTTAGATTTTAATAAACAAAATGTGAAAGGAAAACGTCCATCGAAAATAAACCTTAAGACAGTCTTTCTAAATAAAGAATTGTCAATAAAAATTGCCAAGAAGCCCAGTGAAGAACAAAAGATTAAAAATAAAATTAACATAAAAGGAAAAAATTCAGTCTGGATAAGTGACTCGGTGTTAGTTAAAAAAGTTAAACCTACGCAGTCTTTTTTAGCCCAGGACAGCCGAAATAAAAAACCACCTGATTCATTTGTCACAAATGAAATGGTAAGTGATTTTTTTAAGAAATATTATCATGCCACTGCACAATCAACTTGTGCTCATTTGCTCACAACCGAGTGGCAGAATTGGAGAAATTCGAAGATCTGGCAAAATAGAGTTTGGTGTTATTATTTTAATGTTGAACCAACAAGTATAAACGATAACATTAGATATTTTCAAAGTTCAGTAAATGCTGTAAATGTCAATGATAATACTAATACAAATGAAACTTGTGATTCTGTTTTTAAATATAAAAATCCAAAAAGCCTATTCAAGTTAAGCATTCAGGCTTTACAAAAAAAAATGGTTCCAATAAAAAATGATGATGTGAGCCAAAAAGAGATCAATTGTAAAAGTGATACTATTACAGATTTGAAGGAGATCAACAATGCTGAAAGATTGAGTAATTTGTGTCTAAATAAAATAAAACATATTTGTAATAGTACTTATCCTAAAACAGACATATTACTGGAAACTAATAGTATGCCCGATGAAAAAGTTTCCTGTTTAAAAATGTTGTGCTACCATCAAGTTGTTAAAGATTTTTTTACTTTTACCATTTCAAGAGAAATCAATAAAACATGGAACAAGATAGATGGGTGCTTCAATTTTACATGTAAAACTAAGAATACATCTTTACTATGTCCTTCTGATAGAAAACCGAAATTTGAAAAAATCATTAATGATGATAATAGCAGCAGTGCTTCAATATTGAAATCCACAAATAGTCTGACAACAGTGCAGACCCTGAAAACCTTATGTTATCACACCATTATTCAGAACAGCTTTACATTTGCCGTTCGGAGAAAAAAACACACTCCTATGAGAGATCAAGAAAAGAAAATTGAACATGTTCAATGTTATGATGTCAACACCTTATTGTCCCTGTGTGTAAATGCTATAAAGTGTTACAAAATAAATAACATAAAATATAAAAAAAGTAATAAAGAAGATAAGACATTATCAAAACAACAAGTTGAGAGATTGTTCTCACTTTGTTTAAATGTCATACGTAGCATCCAAAAACCTACTCTTGGTTGTGTAGATGACAATAAACTGAATAGAGAAAATTGCAATGTTTCAACAAAACAAGGCGAAATTATAGAAAACGTACATGACTGTTATAGCTCGAGTGTGGAAATGGATGAAATAAACGACAAATGCAAAAATGTTAAAATCAAACACTTTGCACCAAAGTCCTTGAAACACATTGCACTGTCTTCTTTAGTAAATAATATGACATACAGTAGTATTGAGAATATAGTTGATGTTAACCATACAGCGAAAAAAACAAATCATCATTATGGTTTGGAACAATTTAAAAATGACCATGAAGCAAGAATTAATCCGATAGAATCAGAACAATACACACCTGAACCTATGAGAGTGAAATCATTATTTCAAAATAGTTTCGAAAAAGTAAAATTGATTTATGATAGTGAAAATTTACTTTTTCACAATTCTGCATGTAACACTATACAAATAAATTCTGTGAATACAGTACCTGAAGAGGTATTTTTTAGTTTCCAAGAGGCATCAACAAATCATGAAGAATGTAATGTAAACAGTGATGATGAAGAACAGAGTTATGACGATTGTTTGTTCAATAATTACAGTGAAGAAGAAACCCACATAGAAGATTGTAATTTTGAATCCAAGCAACCAATTGAAGAAATTTCCGCTAAGGCTCAAACTAATGATTATAAATTTTCTGACTGTGGAGAAGATACACCCATTGGGCAAATTAGTAATACATCGTCTATAGCACAGATTAAAATAGAACCAATAGAAAATGATATGCAGGAAACTGTTGCTGAAATTAAAACAGAGCCAGGTCTTGAAACGAATTTGATGCCACGGATCCAGTGTATACAAGCAGCGAAGCTGGAAAATTGTTTCGTGTCGCCTAATATTACTAGGGGAGTACTATCATGTTCTAGTGACGATTTTGATTGTTTCGAAGCATTATTAAATGGAAACGGAACGACACATGTTGCTGGCGATAAAGATCAGAATCAGAATCACGAAGAAAAAGTATTTAGCCAAAGCTCATTAAGAATTCGCAGGCAATTTGAACCCGATTCTGATGATGAAAACGAAAATAATATGAGTTTATTGATACCAGATACGTACGAGTCCTTAAATAACGTAATGGTTAGAAATATAATGCCAAATTTAAATCATGTGCTAGAAGAAGAAGAGAAAAATAAAAAAAAGAATAAGAAAAATGAGAAACGAATTGAAAAGAAAAAAAATAAACAAAAAACTTCTGTTTTAAAAGATGTAGATGGTATTGAAGAACCTTCATTGGATAATGAAAATGATGTTATTAAAGAAAAGTCGCAAGACAACATAATACAAGAAGAGGATGAAGCTGAAAGATCGGATTCTGACTCATTAAACGTGGTCTTGAGTTCAAGAAAAAAGAATAAATCAAGAAGAAGTAGCGAAAAGGAACTACAAACAAAAAGTAAACAAAAAGCTACCACTGATGAAATACAGTGTAATGATGTTGATTCTACTCAAGAAATGAATGATGAACCCAATTCAGAAGAGAATAATACAGAAGAATTTGCTGGATCTATTTCTCCTGCATTCAATCCTGATGAACCTATAGAACTACTGCAATGCGAACCTACCTTGCCGTTCTTAGATGATATAGTCGAAAACAAAAAAAGTAAGAAAACCAAAAAGAAAACTGAATCAGTGGAAACCAATGTAGGGCATCGAGACCTGAAGGCTTCTGACTCAAAACGAAATACTTTTGATGTAAAATACAATGATATCAAGTTATGTCAACGTGCTATTGTGGCTTTAAAAAAAATGCCAAAGAAAGTTATAGATACTTATTTTAAAGCTCAAGGCATTAAATGTAAAAATAAAGATGGTAATGTATTAGAAAGGTAAATATTTTGATTTATTATTACTTTGGATAAAGTAGCTTTATTTTGTAAACATATTAATTGTTTTTTTTTGTAGGGTAGAAGTAACTTTAGATAAAAATAAAAGTGAGAGATTAAAACCTACAGCCAGGTCAAATATACTTGACATGATTGATATAATGATTCAAAACAACGAAGAAAGTAATGATAGTAATTCAATGACAACATTTGGAGAAGATTTAAATAATGATAATGAATCGTCGTCGGACGTAAGTAAATAGAAGTTATTTCATGTAATCTATAAATACATATTTCCTAATATTTGTGTTTTTTCCCAAAATATATCTTTAAAGGTCCCCATATGCGGAAATCCAAGACAATCTCCTAAGCCAAAAGACAGCGTTGAGATGGAACTCGAACAACTAGTAAAGAAAGAAGAAGAAGAAAATAGAATAAAACAAGATACATCAGATGAAGAATTAAAATATACAAAGAATTTGAGATCTCGTAAACACTTAAAAAAGATACAAGATACAATAGAAAACGACAACTCAAAGTCTAATGACAATGATACTTTGTTGACAGCTGATAAAGTGATGAAGAAAGATCTAGAACTGTTACATGCACCTGTTGTTAAGGGCACTGAATTACCTTCTGATCTTTCCAAGGATCCCACAAAAAGTGTAAGTTATAATATCCATTATTTAATTAAATTATTAATAAAAACTAAATCCTTTTATTTAATGATAAATTATTTTTATAGAAAAGAAAATCAGATGGAATCGCACATAAAGATGTCGTTAATGCAGACGATTACTCTTCGTCGGAGGAAGAGAAGCAATGGGTTACAACGAAAGAGAAGCTTCTGAAGCAGTTATTAAAGAAACAAGATGATACAAAGTAAACATACTATATTTATATATAAATACATATATTTATGTGATACATGATAAATATACTGACCCCAAAGGGGTCGGGGTTTATTAAAAAAATAATCATTCAAAACTGTTCTTTACTTGTTGAGATACTGCATTATAACCTACTTCTGTTGGAAATCGGTTAAAAATATGTTTTTACACTTTATTATAGAAAACAAACAACGCTCTAACAAAATAATAATTCAAATAAGTAAATATTCTTTTTCTCAGAATGAATGCGGCGAAGCGCGCTAAAGTTGTAAACGAGTTTTTAGCGAGATGTAAGACGATAGAATCACGCAAACGATATCCTCGGGCCGGTCGCTCGAGGAGGAAGAACTTTTTGGAGCGACAAAAGCAACTCAGGTAAAATTCAAAACGTCTGGATATGTATAAAGGAGAATTGGCAACTTTGTATGAACCTTGGTCTACCTACTCAACACCAACAAGATTGTGTCATTAAAAAGCTCTGTTTATATTTTTGTATGATCGTAAATTGTAGTGTATGGGGTTATCTGTTGTCAAAAATAATAGCAGAGTGTATAGTTTCAGTTCTACCTAAAGTAGGCTTTATCTATTGTAATGATGTTTTACAATGCTGGTAAAAGGCGATTGACAATTTTTGTATAATTTCGCCTATAGGTCATATACGTCCCAATCGGGGTGTAAAACCAACCCTATAGGGGTAGGGTAACTAGGTCTTAATAAAAAAAAATGGGACCATTAGATAATATCATTCATAATTTACATTTACGTAAAACAAACTGCTTATAACTTGATGATTTTATAAGTTGAATTATTTAATTTGTATTACAGTGTTTTATCTAAGGAGCTCTTTGGTGAATCTTCAAACGAGACATATCAACCGGGGAAAAAGAGTTCGCACAGTTTCGGAAAAGGGCGGCGTAATATCAGAAGGGTGAGGCAATATTTTTTTTAAAAACAAAATAGTGAAAATACATCAGCAAGTTATTCTTACATCAAATTTTAGGACGGTTTTGCACACATTTTCTTCACTATATAGTATAACACAAAGACGCTTTCTCTGTCCCTATATCCCTATGTATGCTTAAATCTTTAAACGTATAATAATATCCATTAAATAGTGGAGAAATACTGTTATTTTTTAGGTTTTTAATGTGATATCGTAATTATTTTTTTTTCCGAATTTTTGTAGTGTATTTAGTATGAACATTGCACCCGTGAATATATTGTATATAAAATCTTTATTGCAGGTAATTGATAAAAAGTCTTTGGCGAGAAGCACATTGATGGCGAACATCGCAGAGATTGAACGTAAACGTCGATTGATTTCTCGACACAACAGACTGGTACGGTTCAATAAAACCATAATATTTTTTTTATTAGTTGAATCATAAATTAATCTATTGTAAATATAATACAGGCTTCTTATACAAAAAATAATTTCTACTTTTAAATAAAAAAAAAAATCAAAGTCCAACTCTTCCCAATTTTTTATTGTAGGGAACACGTAATCTGCATATGTAATACAGTCGAACCTGGATAAGCAAGAACTGAATTAGTGAGAAACCTCTATAAGAGTCACGGTATGGTCCCGAGGGACTATTTCCATGTACGAGAGATCCTGATTAGATAGAAACCTCTATAAACAAGACAAATATTGCAGTCCTTTGGATTCTCGCTTATCCAGGTTCGACTGTATATGTTTATTTTTTTTTACATATCTACATATGTCTAATTTTATTCCAGAGAGAGATATTGGGCTGTGAAGAGGGGGTCAATGTTGTAGTAATGAACGACGAGGTGTGCCTTGAATACGATTTTGAAGAAAATCGCCCAGTCGTCACTGTCCACCCTTTCTTCACACAAGTCATGAAGGCACATCAAGTAAGTGTTAATTCTATCTAATTAGCTTTCACATGCGACTCCATCCGCGAAGAGTTAAGATGAGCGTCCACCGCAAAAGAGCTGAGCGGGAGCTAGGCGTCACCATTTTCCACTTTCATACGAAACTGCAAACTTCTGTCCCCACCAAGAAATATATGAGATATGACAAAAAGAGTCGAGCACAGCTCAAATAAGACAGCTGCGTTATGCCCTTGGTCTCTCTTAGCTCAGCTCTGTGTTGTTGGGGACGCAAGCATATTTGAGGTCGCTCAGCTCACCATCTCCCGCTCATTACTCTTTTGCGGTGTGCACTCGGCTTTAATTAAGTTTATGTGTTCTTCCGGAGGATGTTCATCTATGATATATTTAATCAAAATGCCGTTGCCGTTTTGGTGGTACTTTCAATACACCCAATATTCCCATTTATAGTATTTTTACCAAAGATATATTATACTATAGATGGAACATTCGAAGCCCTGATTTGATTTTTTAATCATTTCTTTCTGGGCACGCATTTGCTGTCAAACTACTATGGAGCGCTCCCTCTATATATAATATCTCTTTGATTTTTACTATATAATATTAGTATAGATATTATAAGTGTTTAATATATATGTGTGCAGTACGAAGGTGTAAAGTTCATGTGGGACGCGTGCTTCGAGAGCCTTGAGCTGGTAGGCAGCGGGCACGAGGGCGGCGGCTGCATCCTCGCGCACTGCATGGGCCTCGGCAAGACGCTGCAAGTGTTGGCGCTGCTGCACACGGTAATTAACACACGTTACTATAACATGACGGCTTCATTAGTCCGAGTTCGCGATAAAAAAACGGAGATTTTGCTTTGGGGTAAGTCCGTTTTTATCGCGAATTCGGTCTAATGAAGCTGTAAGTTTACTTACAAACTAGTTACGCTTAGGGTCCTTCAAGAATAAAGAGTATCTCTTTGTTAAGGCTCACAAAGAATTTGGAGTGCCTGATGGTGCGAATGCCCTTTAGCGTCTATCTCGTTGTTCCAGCCGCTTGTTGGGCCCCATCTTTTATAAAACAAAATTATACATCGTGACATTTATTTGACTACGATGTTATGTGCATCGCACACGACGTACTGCGAAGTAATTTGGAGGTGGGCGGGACGAAAAGGGGGTGGGGCATACGCCTACGCACTGTTTAAGCCACACCCATTTAGTATGCTCATAGTTACGAGCCGCCATCAACTTTGAATCGTATACCAAATAGATGCGCAGACGCATGTTACTACCAAGATTATTTTTAATGTAACCTTACGGCTTCATTAAACCGAGTTCTCAATAAAAACAGATATATCTGTTTATATCGCGAACTCGGTCTAATGAAGTAGTAAGGTAACATGGTTTGTAATGTTGTACTTGATTGAATCCAGGTACTAACTCACCCCAGAATAAGTATGCAGCGTGTGCTGGTGGTGTGCCCGCTGTCCACCGTGCTCAACTGGGTCGACGAGATCAACAAATGGATGGAACCGGTCAACAATGAAATTAAGGTTTTACTAGTCATTTCTAATTCAAAAACTATATGACAATGCCTTTAAGATGCTAGTTTCTATCATTTAATCTCTACAGAGAGAGTCATTCTTCGGTCCCGACGAGCTACCTCCATAAGAGAGAAAGTTAGATTATAGAGAAACCTCTATAAGCGAGACAAATATCGCGGTCCCTTGGACTCTTGCTTATCCAGGTTCGCCTGTTCTAAAGTAATTAAGAGGAAATATTTGTACTTTTGTTTGTATTGAAATAACTCAAAAATTACTGGACCGATTTTAAAAATTCTTTTACCATTAGAAAGCTACTTCATCCCCGAGTCACATAGGCTATATACAGTCGAACCTGGATAAGTGTGAGGCCAAGGGACCGCGATATTTGTCTTGCTTATAGAAATTTCTTTCTAATCCTAGTTTATAGAGGTAGCTCGAAGGGACCAGAGAATGACTCTCGCTTATCAAAGTTTGAATGTATTTCTTGCGAACAACAGCTAGTTGTAAATATGTTTTTTTTAGGTATTCGAACTATCAAAGTTAAAAAAGACATACGAAAGAGCATACCAGTTGGAGGACTGGTACAATGGCGGTGGTATTTTTATAATGGGTTACGAAATGTTCAGGAATTTGTCCACATTGGACGCGATATTAGACGACGTCCGACCGACTGTGGTCAATAAAATACGTACCGCGTTATTGGACCCTGGACCTGATATAATCATATGTGATGAAGGACATCTCCTCAAGAATGATAGTTCAGTCCTCGCGGTGGCTATCAGTAGGATCGCGACAAAACGCAGAATAGTACTAACGGGGACTCCGATGCAGAATAATCTCAGAGAATATTATTGTATGGTGAATTTTGTGAAACCTGATTTATTAGGATTGTATTCCGAGTATGCTAACAGGTTTGTTATATTTTTTTTTATAAAAATACAGTCTAATCTGGATAAGCGAGACTCCAAGAGGCCGCGATCTCGCTTATAGAGGTTTGACTGTATTAACAGATTTTTGTGAATTTACTAATATTTTCTTAACTATTCCAAGTAAGCTTGAAAAAGCTTGTGTTAGGATATGGTTCACGACAATAGTCCAATTTCGGGATTCGAACCCATGACCGCGAGATCGGAAGTCAGTATTCCAAAACCATTAGGCTATTGGCGCTTGACATTATTTATTTCGACTGTTTTAAATAATAATCAAGTTTATTAAATAATTGTTTTTATTGTTTGATAATTTTCTTTTTCTTACGCGCTATAGTTTGTATCTCTATAACGGCCGAATGTTCAAACGCTACTAAAATTTAAGCGTCGCTTAAAATATAAGTGTCTAAATTAAAAGAGAGAGAGAGTTGCGTTTTTAATTCGGTTATAAAAGGATTTTTATGTTAATTTTAGATTTTACAAGTATAGTTGGTTTAAAATCGATTTACAGTAGAAATAACCTACAATAGAATTAATTAAATAAATTATTGCCAGGTTTGAAAATCCGATAATAAACGGGCAACACCGAGATTCAAGAGAAGAGGATATAAAGCTAATGAAAGCGCGCACTCACATCTTACACAAAGTTCTAGAAGGTTGTTTACAACGACAAGAAGCGGCAGTACTCTATCCTTATTTACCAAAGAAACACGAATATACAGTATTTATTCCTTTAACGAATTGTCAAAAGGATTTATATAAGCATTATTTGAAAAATTATACGAAACAAGCGAAGCACAATGTACTAAGAGATTATCATATACTGCAGAAAATATGGACGCATCCTCAAGTGTTGCATAATTTCGAATTGAAGTCTCGCGATGCGTCCAAACTTAAAGGTAAATACTACATTACTACTAGTAGTTTAATAGTTTGCTAAAAACAGACTAGGCATTGGTGGACATATACAGTCACACCTGGATAAGCGAGTCATTCTTTGGTTCCGACGAGCTACCTTCATAAGCGAGAAACCTCTATATGCGGAACAAATATCGCGGTCCTTTGGACTCCCGATACCTATTATAGTGGTCAGATAACTTGCCTGTCTTAACGTTGTGTAAACTTCCCAGTGGAGAAACTGGAAGACGACCTGGCGTGCGAGGAGCTGACCGCGAACGAGGACGTGAAGCCCTCGTCCACGGAGGTGTGGTGGCTGGAGTACCTGGAGGGCGGCGACATGCTGGACTCTCTCGAGAGCTCCAACAAGCTGTACGCCGCCTTCCGCATACTGGACGAGTGCATCGAGCTCGGTGACAAAGTGTGAGTCGGTTATCTCTCCTCTCCCCTTCCCCTTTACTTCGTCGTCCCTTCCCTTCCCTTCCCATATCCCTCAACTCTCCTTCCCTTTCTCTTCCCTTCCCTGCGCCTACCCTTCCCCTATCCTTCGTCTCAACTTTTCTCTCCCTCTAGCTCCTCTTTTCTTATTCTTTCTCTCTTTCTATGAGTCCTTTAAATTCATTCTTTAAAATGAAGTCGCAGGTTATCTGAATAGTTGATGGTTGATACTTTTTGAATAATAAAAAGTTCTATATATCAATTCAAGTTAGACTATTATCTGTCCGTTAGTATATTTATTTAATATTTGTATTTATAATGAAAGAGATATGCAGTGCGATATCTTCCTTGTTTTGTTCTTATATGTTTATTCTGTTTTGACTCTTTTTTTTAAATAAAATTGCTCGTTTTTCCAGTTTGATATTCTCAACCTCATTATTCACGATGGACGCGTTGGAGTACTTCTTGAAGAAGATAAAGAAATGGAGCCTCGGGCGAGAGTACTACAGGCTGGACGGCTCCGTGCCCGCAGAAGTGCGCCAGAACTGGTGTCGAGAGTTCAATGCACCTAACAACGTCACCACCAAGTAAGTATACACGTACACTACGGCTTCATTAGACAGAGTTCGCGATAATAAAGGATTTACGCTGAAGCAAAATTTCCATTTTCATCGCGAACTCGGTCCAATGAAGTCTTAAGGTGACTCATGTCTATGTTATGTGATCCTGGTAACTTTTTTACTACTAACTCTTGCTCGCAACTTCGTCCGCGTGAGATTAAAATAGAAAATATAACCTATAATCAAAGATATATTATACTGTAGATGGAACACTCGATACCTAAAAGTGAGGCATTTTCTTTGACCTCCGGAGGTCCAATGTAGGGAAATCTCCCTAAGTGTTAACCTCTAAATTACATTTGCCGACATAAAAAGTCGACCGAGTGTAACCTCTTTTCTCAAATTTAAATTGTTTTTCATTTGTATTTAAGTTTAATATAATAATTAATAGAAACATTTTTAAAACGCTAATTAAAAATTTATAACAACCATAAAACAAAAATGATCTTTGTTAAAAATTATTTGGATTTAAATTGTTTTAAATAAAATAATAATAATGAAAAACGATAATTAACGTTTTAATGAATGTTTTAGTTTATTCTATTGTTTATTTTAAAAATGTAAAAAAATCACACAATTTCCCAAACTTGGAAATTTTTTTCATGATACTGGCAAGTTTTTTTTTTTATAATTTCTTTCTTGGCACGCTTTTTAACGTCAAATTAGTATGGAGTGCTACCTCTATGTATAATATCTCTTTGCTATAATATAATAAATATTAATTTTGCTTTCTAACCCGACGGCTTCACTAGACCGTGTTCGTGATTGACTTGAGCTGAAGCAAAATCTTTTTATCGCGAACTCGGTCTAATGAAGCCATAAAGTATGAAATCATTTAAAGGCATGTATATATTCCAGTTTGTTTCTAATATCGACTCGCGCCGGCTGCCTGGGTCTGAACATGACTGCTGCCAACCGCGTCATCATCCTCGACACCTCGTGGAACCCCGCGCACGACATACAGAGCATCTTCCGTGTCTATCGCTTCGGACAGAAGAAGGATTGCTATGTCTACAGATTCGTTGCCATGGTAACCAATACAATGTTACAGCCCGTTAAATATAACGTATGGTAAATTAACTGTCCCGGTAGCCATAGTTTTTAGGAATCTCTTATGAATGTCAAAAAATCCTGCCAAAATCCTTTTCTAGAACTATCTTTTTAGACTTTTTCCAAATTAAAAACTTGTATTAAGTCTATCATTGTGGACTAAAAAGTACATTTTTAACATCTTCTAACCATACGGCTTCATTAGAACGAGTTCGCGATAAGAACAGAGATTTTACTTCGTAGTAATATCGTCTTTATCGCGAACTCTATCTAATGAAGCCTTAGGGTTACACTAAGTTTTTTCTGGTAATCAAAAAATCATTTGTATAATATTTAAGTATGTTTATTATGTTTTTAGGGTACAATGGAGCAGAAGATCTACGAGCGGTCGGTGACGAAGCAGGCGGTGGCGTGCCGCGTCGTGGACTCGCAGCAGATCGACCGTCACTACAACATGGACGAACTTACCGAGCTCTACAAGTCAGTACAGAACATTTTTCACAGATGTAGAACGTATTTACATAGTATGGAGAGACAGGCTACTAAGTTTACCGTATGGTACTTTTACCGTATGGCTTCATTAGATGGAATTCGCGCAAAACACAGATATTGCTTCGGCGTAAGGCCGTTTTTTTCCTGACATCGGTCTAATGCCTTAGGGTTTGTTAGTTGCTGAGTGGACTGTCGTGTGCTGGTGATGGTGATAAATAAAAGACCTCGCGTAAATTAAAGCTTATATTAGGATAGATACAATGTATGTCGACGCACTACGTGTCCAAGAGTAACTGATGTCGCGGGCTGAAGGGCGCGCGAGGTTACGGGCGAGGCCTAAGACGGCGCCCTGCACTGCTCCGGTTGTGTAGTATGACGGAACACTACTCCCGTGCGGATGGAGTCTCGGACGACAGCTAGTAATATGTTTAGGTTCGACGAGACCGGTTCAAGCGTGGAGAGCGGCGTGGCGGCGGGCGTGACTGACGTGGCGCTGCTGCGCGTGGCGCGCGACGCGCCGCTGCACGCGGTCTACGAGCACGACTCCCTGCTGCGCGACTCG
>QDHC01004249.1:57682-87349 GCA_013186455.1 Papilio dardanus tibullus | reverse complement strand
TAGAGGTTTTTTATTTGATGTCGTGAATTAACACATTTTTAGCGCTTACATTGCAAAACTGCAGTATTTAGTATCAGCACAATACCGATTTGCACCCGTGCGAAGCCGGGGCGGGTCGCTAGTTATACATATAAACCTTCCTTTTCAATTACTCTATCCATTAAAAAACCGCATCAAAATCCGTTGCGTTGTAAATACAGGACAGAGAAAGCGACTTTGTTTTATACTATGTAGTGATAATTTGATTCCCTCAATACCGTGACACTGGGTTACATAATTTACTAAAACAATGTACTGACCACTCTTCGCTTCTGTTTCTTCATTTCCTCCTCAGAATTGAGTATTTCTTGTATCCTTACTTCTCTCTTCGCATTCCTTAACTGTGAATGATAATAATAGGTACAGTCGAACCTGGATACGCGATACATGTCTCGCTTATAGAGGTTTCTCTCTAATCCGATACAATTATACAAAAAGAAAACGAATGAAGTTTCAATTTTAAACAAATTTATTAACTAGCTGACGCCCGCGACTCTGTTTGCGTGGAATTCAAACATTCGTATTTAGTAAGATTATCCAAGTACTTACTAATTTCTGATTCGCTTTTATCCTCAGTTCTATACAATTGAGGGCTTTCTTGATTTCATCTTTAAGTTGCAGCGGGATCTTGAGATGTCGGGTGTCGTTGCGCGGCGCGAGGCCGTTGAGGGACGCGCGCGTGAACAAATTATGATGAAGAAGATCGTCTAATGATGTACCAGCGTGCTTGCAGGACAGACATAGACGTAGTACAGACACTGAAATGGTTATTCCAACAAAAAACTAATAAACTCGATTAGTACATGTCAAATATGCAATAGTCCAGTCTACTGGAAGATATAATCGAGGGTTTATCAAGTAATAAATCACTAGCTGTTGCTCGCGTCTTCGTTCGCGTTGAATTAAACAATATAGCCTATGTTACTATGGGATAATGTAGCTTTATATGAGTGAAAGAATTTTTAAAATCGGTCCAGTAGTACTTGAGTTATTTCAATACATACAAAAATACAAAGTATCTCTCTTTATAATATTAGTATAGATTTAAATATAAGAAAGTTTTAAACTGGAGGTCTTATTTGCAGTCCTCGTCACCTTTCCACCCTTTTTAGCATTCTTAGAAAAGGAGGAGGTTCTCAATTCGTCTGTAATAAAGTCGATATGACGGAGAACACATAGGAAGAGGAAATGTTCTCTTATTGTACGTCTACTCCCCTGTCGATAGGTGGGTATCACATTTCGAAATGCGAAAATGTATAAACAGCAGTAATACTAGTTGTCAACTGCGACTACTTCCGCGCTAATTAAAAAACGAACTTAATTAGTAGACCTATTTGTTTTCCCGGCTATGTTCTACAACTGTTCCGGAGACACCTTAAAACATACATACAAACATTCTCATTTATAATACTAATAAATAATATTTACCTAAATCTTCAGACATATCTTCCGGGTAAATATCACAGTAACATTGATCTAATGTCGTTGCTAATGCCATTTCATACAATGTCCTACCAAAGCAGTATACATCAATTGCCTCCGGCGCGCTCGTGTGACGCAGATCTAAGACGTACGGTCGGTATAGACAGGGCACGCCTAATAATACATTCTCTACATCCAACAATAAAGCTCTTTGGTTCACTATTGTTATGTTTCCCGGGTGTATGTGTCCTGGAAAAACAATAGATTTTTTAAAGGAATTTCCAGTGTTTAAAAGCTACAAAAGAAAAGGCAAAAGAAAATTTATTAAATACAATCATCTCTCAAATTCTATTAAAAAAGAGAAAAGTATGTTTTTGCATAGATAACTAAGAAGTGAAAAAGTGTTCTTCAAACTTCTTCCATCCTCTTTCTTCCAGCCTTTTTCTCAATTTAAAAAAGTAAATTCAATACATAAAGTACAATTTATGTATCATGAAATATATAAACATTACTTGTTAAAGCCATACAAATTCTAGAAGGCTCGTTTACATTGCTATGATATAAGTTATTATTGTAGTGTAACATTAAAGTAGAAATATATTTCCACTGCTGAAACATACGTAAAAAAGTATTCCTTTTTTTGACACGAAGTACAGACACTAATAAATGGTTATTTGAATAAAAAACGAATAAACTTGACTAATATTAGAAATATTGAAATGTGCAATTTATCACAAGGCAGTAGTCAATCTACTAATAAAAATACAAATTTAAATAGGGGAGGTATTATTTTGATTTTTTAAACATGATGTGAAGAATTAGGGTCCGGACAGATTAGAGCTTTAAAATCTGCTTCCAGCCTATCTGGACTGTCTGGACCCTAAAAGCATATTTCTAGCCAAGAAGGTGGAGGTTTTAAATTCTTCTGTATGTTTTTGAAACATGTGTTGAGCAGTTATATAATGTGTAAAATAATACATACCATGTGATAATCCTTTATCATGTAAAAACTTCAACGCTTGTAGTATCTGATATCCGTAATGTGATAATTGTCCCGTTGTAAAAGGTTTCCGTACTTTAGGGTTGCCATACTTTGATAAATAATTCTTTCCATACTCTGTACCATATAAAATATCTCTAACACTACCGTTCTCATGTATTTTCCTAACTACATATGCACCAGTTTCTAAATTTTGATATCCTAATAATTCATCTATATATGGATGCTGGAAAAGTTAAAAAAAAACTGTACAAAATTGTTTAAAATTTAATTACATATAAACGAACCGTACAGAAAGTATATAAACTAGCATTTTCAAAATATTCATTAACATCATTGTTTGGCTAAGCCAGGGCTTCTCAAACTGTGAGTGGCGACGCCCTGTGGCGACGTGACATTGTCCCAGGGGCGTCGCGTAAATAAAAAATATAAATGTCCCAATAGTGTTTTTTTGATAACCTATTACTAGGCTGGTACTCAAAATGGAAGGTATTTTTGGGGGCTGGGTTGAGAGGGGTCGTAAAAAATATTAAAGTCCTCATCATACAGGGCATCGCACCACAAATAAGTTTAGGAAGCCCTGGACTAAGCATTTTAATTCAACATCTTTCAACTATCAATGTATGAAAATATTTCACAAAATGACCATACTCATCAATTATATTTATAAAAAATCACTAACAGTCATATTCTGCAAACATTTGAATGCAGTTTGTAAATCTTTACTACCAAGGTATTTATCAGGTCCATAGCTAATCCATTGTAATATACAATTTGTATTATTGTCCGTGTCAGTCACCTGTAAGGACAATAACATTAAATTATCACAATAAAGTCGCCTACAACAAACTATGTATATAGTTATTTTATCACAAACTGATAACATATTTTAGGTCATATATATTAACTACTAGCTGCTGTGCGCGACTTCGCCCGCGTGAAATTAAATAATATAGCCTATATTACTCGGGGCTAATGTAGCTTTCTAATAGTTTAAGATTTTTTGAAATCGGCCCAGCAGTTCCTGAGTTATTTCAATAGAAACAAAAATACAAAGTTTCTCTCTTTATAATGTTATTGTAGTATAGATTTAATGACAGTGTAATTACTTAAGGTTATTTCTATCTTACCAAAAAGTATTGTTTTCTAATCCTCCAACCAATATCAGGTAACGGACCTTTTAATTCATATCTGCCATCACCTCTCAATGCTATTGATATTGTTTGCAGAGCTTGCTCTAAAAGTAAGTATAAAGTAAGAATATATATTTACTCGAATCTCTTATGGTGAAAGAAAACATTGTGATGCAACCTGCACATATCGGCGAAGAAATTCAAAGATATGTGTGAAGTCACGCAAAATACGCGATAGTTGTGGAGTTGGGGAAAATAGAGCCCATCATGGGTCGAACTACACTACTACTTTACATTACTATTACAATTTAAAAATAAATAAAAATTAAAGTATAAAAACTATACTGTATGTAATCAATAATGAATACTCAAAAAAATAGAGTTAATTATGCAAATCAAAGAAACTCATGAGTAAATTGGGAATAATTTATTTTTTATTAGTATGTGGTTTTTCCATTATCTATATTTGATATGTGATATATTATGTACTAGTTGTTGTCCGCAACTTCATCCGTGTGGAATTTAAAAATATAGCCTATCTTACTCGGGGATAGTGTAGCTTTCTAATGGTGAATGAATTTTTGAAATCTGCTCAGTACTTTTTGAGTTATTTCAATACATACAAAAATACAAAATTTCTCTCTTTATATTTTAGTGGATATAGATGTATAATATTTACCTGCAATTGTTAAAGAATAATTTTTAGGATCCAAAAAACTTCTGACTGGTAACGAGAGTGCTAATACCTGGTGCTTCAATACTTCTTTTATGTAATTCTAAAAGAAAACTATTGTAAAGTTGTATGAAAGTAAGTACATAATATTGTTTATAAATTAACAATAAACAAACGACAACACATGCCCAGAGGGGTAGGCAGAGACAACAGACCTCCATTTGGCAAGATCCTGACACACCTCTCTCGCTTCTACATTCATATATCTACACATGCATACACGACGGCTATGCGTGCTCTTAAAACCGACCTTCGTGAGTAATACCTCAATTTGAACAAAGTATATCAATTTTTATTTTATGTGTTTTTAGTGTGTAATAAGTTCCCAGTCGCCGATTTTACAAAAACCCAACAATCATAATAGGTTGTACACAAAAACTGGCTATTTATAATGATAGATGTTTATTCTTGTTTATTCATTAAAGAAATAGTCTTACTTGTAAAGCAGCTTGTCTCTCAGCAATAAACGATGGTTGCATGTTTCCAATAAGTTTTTTAGGAGGCAGAGGTAACTCAATATTAGACTTTTGTAAGTGGGTGTGAAGTTCCGAGAAATGTTTGTACCTCCGTGAGACATCCCATTTGTTTTCTTTCGATGGTCCTCGTTGCACACGTAAAATATATTCCTACGAAAAACTAAGTCCTTGAGCACGAAGAAAAGCAATTAATTTTAACCGATAGTCGAAATAGAAAACTTACAGTATGTTTATCGACGTTTTGTGCATTTTCCAACGTACAAATGAGTGTTTCTGTGTCGTCCAAAGAAGATTTGCTTTGGAATGATTTCTCGAAAATAGCCATCACGTTAAAATATGTATATAATTTATTTTATTAGTACAATAATAAAATAACATCTTGTTATCACGGTTATGACAAATTCGGAAAGCACAAAATATTTCACAAACGTCATTGTCAAAAACATACAGAACATCTGTGGTTTTGCATGACAATAGCATTATCAGTTGTCATATGCCGATGTCAAAAGACCGAATACAGACCCAAGATAAATAAATAAGAATTTTACTTCCGGTAACTGCTCGCATATAAGATTTATGGGTTAATGGGATGATTTAATAATGGACTATTATGATAGGTAATTAACAATATTTTGATGTTTAACTTAAGTATAGCTATTTTCGATATCAAAATAGTTTCCGATTGACTTGTAAATATGTTAAATACGAAATTAATATCGATCAGCGTAAAGTTAATTACACTCTTTTAAAGTAATTAATAAGTTTTTTTGTTTAAATAGCATTTTATCGAATAATAGGTAACCGCATATCCTTTCTTATTGATATTTTACCCGGTCTTTTGGATTATAGTTTTTATTTTCTAGTGCGCATGACCAAAGACAACACCTATTGATTGTGTCATTTCCGGTAATATCGCAACGAGTCGCGAGCGGAGAAGAACACGACCCTCCTGTCTGCCATTAGTATTGAATTCAAGAAAAATGTCTCTCATCTCCGCTCGTTTGGCCTCGTCCGTGGCCAGGCGCCTGCCTAATGCAGCGTCCCAGGTATAATATTCTATAAATGTTTAATATTTGTTATAAGATTTAGAATATAACACTGTGAATCGAAATATTCCGGTTATCATATTGGATCGGTTCGATAAAGTTAATAGAAATAATGTTGATTTTATGAAGAATTTTAATAATTACTCAATTTTAACCGTAATATGTTTAGTAAACCGCTCAATAGTGCCCTATGAATAGTGTTTACAAAGAAAATGTCTCCAATAACTCGTCCGACATTTCGTTATGTAACACTGGATAATCATTATTATGTCCCATTACCGCACGGTTATTCAGTAGTATTTGATTTAATTAGTGAATATAAGTACTGAAAGTGATAAAGGTAGCCAGCGTATGTACAGTTTATAGGTATTTAATATTTTCGTATTGGTTATGTTGAGTGCAGGTGTCGAAGGTCGCCGCTCCAGCGGTGGCGGTGGGGTCCCGCAAGCTGCATGTCTCGTGCCCACAACGAGCTGTCGAAATCTCCACCATCCTGGAGGAGAGAATCCTCGGTGCCGCACCAAAGGTATGCATTATGTAAAGGTTATCATTTTCTTTTTTGTTCCTTTTTTACACTTAAACTTAAACTCCGCCTACTTATTTCAAATACTTTTCTCTCATAAATGTGGAGTCCAATATTTTAAAAAAGAAATCGAACATTTTCGGATAAAACTATTAAATCATTTTTTTATTAAAAATGATTAGTTTTGATAAATCAATTTAATATTATCAGCTGATTATTAACAACTTATAACATTTCAATGATATGACAATACAATTTCCACTGTACATAATGTAAGATTAGTGAAAAAGGAAGTTAATAATGATTATCCCATTATAATGGGACATAATAATTACTCACATTTTCTCAGTTAACAGCAGTATTATATAATAAGAAAATAAAAAAAATCATAAAAAATAGTTATTTTACAGGTTCTGTTTTATCAATTATTTATTGAATTTGACAAAACCATTCTGTGCCATCTTTACTATTTATTTTTCTTTACTTATATCTTCAGTTATTTTAGTAATAAAAAGATTTGCAGTTTTACTGTTTTGACAATAAATGGGTCATATGACCCAATGTTTACTTTTTAATTTTACATAAGATTACATAAATAATATTCTGTACTGTCTACCACGATTCAGACTAGTTAATTTAATCAAATTCTATAAGGTATTCAAAATTAAAAATGTAGTATTTGCAGACAATCTTATTCAGTTACAACACCATACCCAATACCAATCATGAACTATTATATTATTTTGTTGCTAAAAATGCCCCACCAACCGTGTACATTATACAATTATGAAATCATTTGTAGGCCGACTTGGAAGAGACTGGCCGTGTGTTGAGCATCGGAGACGGTATTGCTCGTGTGTATGGCCTCAAGAACATCCAGGCTGAGGAGATGGTGGAATTCTCCTCCGGTCTTAAGGTAACAAAACTTCATATTATTCTAATAAATGTAAATTGAAGACATATGTAATATTCATATGTACTTAGTTTTCTAATTTGAGAGACTGAAGGTATTTTTTTAATGCAGAAATGACAATTTTTAATGCATTCTTAAAGTAAATTATGTAATAAACTGCATTATGTAAATTAAGAGTTATTTTGTAAAAATTTACATTGCAATTGTTAAGTTCTCTCTAGATATATCTCTGGTTGTAGGGTATATTACACTGGTATGAATAAGTACTAATTACCAAAAATAAGTTTCAGTATGACATTTTTTTTGTTTTGGTTTAGGGAATGGCCCTCAACTTGGAGCCTGACAATGTTGGTGTTGTAGTATTTGGTAACGACAAGTTCATCAAGGAAGGCGATATTGTGAAGCGTACCGGTGCCATTGTAGACGTGCCCGTGGGCGACCAGCTGCTGGGCCGTGTAGTGGACGCTCTGGGTAACGCCATCGACGGCAAGGGCCCCTTGGACACCAAGTCCCGTATGCGTGTCGGTATCAAGGCTCCCGGTATCATCCCCCGTGTCTCTGTACGCGAACCTATGCAGACCGGTAAGATTATTTCGCATTATGTAACGCTTCGGTATCATTACACCGAATTTGCGGTAACAACGGAGATTGTGCTTAGGCGTAAGTCTGTTTTTGTCGCAAACTTGGTCTAATAAAGCCTAGGCATTATAAATAATAAAAATATTAAATTCATGTTATGTATTTAATTTAAAAAAAAACTTGTTTTATTTTCTGTAATATATGCTATAGTAATTATATATTTATAGGTATCAAAGCTGTAGACTCATTGGTACCAATTGGACGTGGTCAGCGTGAGTTGATCATCGGTGATCGTCAGACCGGTAAAACCGCGCTGGCCATCGACACCATCATCAACCAGCAGCGCTTCAACAAGGGTCAGGATGAGAAGAAGAAGCTGTACTGCATTTACGTCGCCATCGGTCAGAAGAGATCCACCGTGGCGCAGATCGTCAAGAGGTTGACTGACGCTGGTAAGGACTTTGTGAAAAGTTGATTAACTTCCTTAGGCGGGTCAGAAATTAAATTCCTTGTCTTCTACATATATATTTTGGTGTCAAGGTCACTTAGGTCAAAATAAACTTGAATATCAGGTGCCATCAACTACACGATCATCGTGTCGGCGACGGCGTCTGACGCGGCGCCCCTGCAGTACCTGGCGCCTTACTCTGGCTGCGCCATGGGCGAGTACTTCCGTGATAACGGCAAGCACGCCCTCATCATCTACGACGATTTGTCCAAACAGGCTGTAGCCTACCGTCAGGTACTCTTGATAATTCTCTCTTCTGTCTATAACCATCTGGGTCCTAATACTATGCATGTACATAATATTGTGTTTTACAGATGTCCCTGCTGCTGCGTCGTCCCCCAGGTCGTGAGGCCTACCCTGGTGATGTGTTCTACCTCCACTCGCGTCTGCTCGAGCGCGCGGCTAAGATGTATGTTATAACATCATCCTTTTACTAAATACTGCAATTGAAACCAATGAAATTCACATTTATTTGAGATAATAACTCACATTTTTTCTTTATTTTAATATATGGTATAAAATGCAGGTCGGACAAGATGGGCGGTGGTTCACTGACCGCTCTGCCCGTCATCGAGACCCAGGCCGGTGACGTGTCCGCCTACATTCCAACCAACGTCATCTCCATCACTGACGGACAGATCTTTTTGGAGACTGAGCTCTTCTACAAGGGTATCCGGCCCGCCATCAACGTCGGTCTCTCCGTATCCCGTGTAGGATCCGCCGCCCAGACCAAGGCCATGAAGCAGGTCAGAAACCTAAGTTTCTTACTCCAACCAGAACTCTGTGTAATAGTATAAGGGAGCTAATATTTTTTGTGTGTGTGCAGGTGGCTGGCTCCATGAAACTGGAGTTGGCTCAGTACCGTGAGGTGGCCGCCTTCGCGCAGTTCGGCTCCGATCTGGACGCCGCCACCCAGCAGCTGCTCAACCGTGGTCAGCGCCTCACTGAACTGCTCAAGCAGGGACAGTATGTGCCAATGGCCATTGAAGAACAGGTAACAGGAACACAAATTAGATAAAACCTTTATACATAACAAAAAACAATGTGCTAATAATACCTTCCGATTCTAGGTCGCCATCATCTACTGTGGTGTGCGCGGACATTTGGACAAACTGGACCCAACCAAGATCACTGCCTTCGAGAAGGAGTTCACCCAGCACATCAAGACCAGCCACCAGGCTCTGCTGGCCACCATCGCCAAGGACGGACAGATCACGCCAGAATCTGACGCATCACTCAAGAAGATCGTCTCCGAATTTATGGCCACTTTCACACAGGCGTAATTTTTTAGAGTAACTTTATAACGATTCTTAAGGTTGTTACATGTTGAGTAAAATCTAAAAGTTGACAGCAACAATCTTAAGTAGAACTCCTAAGTGTAACGGTTGCAGATGGAAGCTGTGCGTTCGCTCGGAGCTTCCATCTGCACTCACCAGTAGTTGTCATTCGTATGTACTGTATTGGATGTGAATACAATCATGGAATGTATTTATCGATGTCAGGAGTGGTTAATAATTACATACATATACAAACTTCTTGTTTTATTTCACCTTTCTTTCTATGATAATCTGCAGGAATAGTTTATTCAGTGCTTTTTACTTTCCAAATCAATGCTATTACTTCTTTTATCTTCATCAATCTGTACCTAGAATGGATATGTCCACGTAATAGAAAAAAGTTTTATTTATTTGCGTTAAACAATTATATTTTAATAAAAATATTTAAAAGAGGAGGAGATTCAAACAGAGAAGTTTTGCTTTACAAGTGTTATTCGCAATTTGCATACACGAGTAAATAAAATATGTTGAAATTGTTTAAAAAACGCTTTAAGTTTTATGAAAGTATTTTTTTATATAAAAAAGTTCCAGTTCAAAGAGAATCTTCTATTTATTCTATATACAAAAAGTTTATGACCATTGTTGACGTTTGATTGATGGCTTAAAGGTCTTTGTTACCAGGCCATAAAATCTCAAAAAAAAAAACGTTTGATTGACAATGACATTAATTTTGTTTTGACATTAAATTTGTGTCGAAGAAAAAGAAATAAACGCATGGTTTTGTATTTTATACACATATCCAGTGTTAATTTAAATAAAAAGATAAAACCTTGTAATTCGTTTCGGGCGAAAGTGGTCCTAAACTAAATAAAATATGGAGTTTTTTGAAAAAGCTCACCTACCATTAAGTGATGATTCCAAAAAAGACAAGAAACCAGACGAAAAAATAAAGAAACAGCTAAAGCAAATGTTACATGGATATAAGAATAGTGACAATGAGCTAATAAGAAAGTCGGAAAACGTAGTGGATTCGGATTCTACTTCGGTTAGCGGCTTTTCTGACCTTAATTTATCTAACGCTAATTCCGATAATGAGACCACGAGAGCTACAATAGACAGTAGTGATTTAGATTCTGTATCCAATTTAATTGATAGTGATGAGGCATCATTAATTGAAGGTACATGTTCACCAGCTAGAGATGTAAGTGAAGATGTTTTGTTGACTCCTAAAATCGAAGGAGAGCCTTCCCCTGAATTGAAAGAAAACTATATGAAACATAATTTTGTTTATGGTTCTTCCAATCTTAGTACTACTGATACAGACAGTTCACATGTATTTGATGCTGACGGGGCACTGGCTCAAAGGATTCACAACAGATTAAATGAAGTCAACATTCCTCATGATAAATTAAAAAGAAAAATGGTAGATGATAAAGTTTCTTCAATATCAGATTGTGAAGCAGAAGAATTAATCGAAGCTAAAGTATCAAAGAAAGATAATTATGATGGTTTTGTGTGTGAAAACATGCAATTCTCAGATTATGCTCAAAGTGATATTGATAAAGACAGAGAGTACACAGTAGAGCCGAGCTCAACATTTGTATCGATCACTTCTAAAAATGTTAAAACTCACAAGTTTGATGATATTATGGGCCATTATAGAAATCCTATAGTTAAAAACATTAATACTGAATCTCACAATGTAACATTTTCACCATTTAATATTTCCGAAGAGGGCAATCATGATGTACAAGTTGATAGTTCAATATCTGACGTGGGGGTAGATGTAACCATTAGTGATAATAACATGTCTGCATCTGTAAGTTTAGACGTTCAAAATGATAGTATGAATGTCATTGATAACTCAATACATTCCGCAACAATAACAGAAGATGATGCTACTTCTGATGATGTGGTAAATTCACCTGAGAAACATAAAGTATTTTACGGTATAGATTGCGTTATTGTAGTTTTGAAACATCATTCAGAACTGTTTATACATGGTAAAGTAATTGTAACGAAATTAGGAGGATGTGCTCAATTGTATGGGTATAATTTGGGTAATGAACCTTTACATGTGTACGCACCCTTGTATAATTTTGCCCACTGTATAAAGACTCTACGGGGTACAAACTTTCATTCCGAATTGTTTGACAATTTGACCACAAAAGGAGTTTCCGTTGCCGAAGCTGAAGATATTGTTACAAAGATCGGTAAATATGATGTAGTTTTAGCTTTGGAAAAATTAAGCACTGGGAAAATGGAATTTGTACAAAGCAACTTCAATGCTAGCAATTTGTTTAGTAAGACAGCTGACAATGTTCCATTGGACCTTAAGAAGGCATCGGAGGAACTGTCCTGTTGTTTGTATCCGGAGCAACCGTATAAGCATTTTGAGGAAAACCCTAATTGGCAAGAAGCTGTTAGATTTGGTATAAGTAAGTTGACACAACTTTAAGTATTTTTTAAGCTTGTAAATTCTCTTCATCATATTTTACTAGAAACCATGTCTTTGGACTTGTTACTGCATTACAAATATTGTCTCTTTTTCAAATAGAATGACAATATGTTTCTATACCTAGGATACCTGGCCTGGTGGGAGAGTCCTATTTGCATTCTCACCTTGCTTGACACATCCTTGTTTGACTATAATTTTCTTACACAATTTTAAATAAAACTTATTACAGGTTCAGGAGACACCAGTATCGGTATGGTTTGTGGAGGTAAAGGTTGTGGGAAGTCAACATTCCTACGCTACTATGTGAACCAGCAAGTATCCTGCAATGCTGGTCCAATACTTGTTGTGGATTTGGATCCTGGACAATGTGAATTCACTATAGCGGGCAGTATATCAGCTACATTGGTGTTAGGTCCACTATTAGGACCTAACTTTACACATATGATAAAGCCTAATGTGTAAATAATTTTATTAATTCTTTTTAACGTAAATTACATTTAAATTTGGGTACATTCATGAACTATGCGAACTAAAGCCGTCTACAGACGCTCAGTTTAACCTGCACAGTTCGACTGTGCCGTTCAATATGACATGTGTACGACAAACTGTTTGTACAGTTAAAAAACTGAACATCAAAGTGATAAATATTTTCAAACTACCCACACTTATATTAAAAAGTTTGTTTATTTCAGGATGCTGAATATCGGCATGATAAACGCCATGGACAATCCAGTGCGTTATCTAAATGCTGTAGACCAGCTGATCACTAAATGCAAAGACTATGATATTATGAACAATATACCCTGGATCGTGAACACAATGGGCATGACCAATGCAATTGGATTAAAGTTCATAGCCTATATCATACTACGAATTAATCCAACATTCCTGCTGCAAATAGAATTACAGAATATGAAGAAAAATTTCCCATACCGTTTAACACAACAAAAGGTTGAAGAATTATACGAAGAGTATAAATATGACAAGTTGTTCGCGAAGCTGTCGCGACAGGATCCATTGTCTTACGCGTATGTGGTGACAGGGGCGGAGACGTTCCGCGCAAAGAACAAGAGCTCTGATAATGCGTCTTTAGCACCAAGAGATGCACGGTATCTTAATTTCTTAGCTTATTTCGGAGAACTAGCCAGTAGGCACAGCGACAAATTCCTCTTAGAAATTACCCCATATTCGTAAGTATCATTGTTTTCTATTATTGTTATATGTTATAAGTATTTTTTGTATGTTTTTTTTTACACTTGTGTGTCTTTAAAAACGTACATTAATACAGTCAAACCTGTATAAGCGTGAAACGTCAAAGTCATTCTCTGGTCCCGACGAGCTACCTCCACAAGTGAGATAAACGGATTAGAAAGTTCTAAAAGCGAGACAAATATCGCGGTTCCTTGGATTCTCGCTTATCCAAGTACGACTGTATTTAATAATCAGTTTATATGACATTCTTAATTTTTTTGAAAAACATGTCAACATTTTTAATTTATTAATTTAACATCTGCAAAGATGTTTAAAGTGTTTAAATTTTTCAATTATAGAGTTAGTTTACAAGATCTGTACGTGGCGACAAATATCAGGATTCACCGACACTCTGTGAGCAAGGTGCTGAATGGCAAAGTGGTGGCGCTCTGCAGACAGACTGACAGTACTGCCAGAGTGTTCACATTGACTGATAAACCTCTCGTCTGTTATGGACATGGTAAGAAATTAGACTATTATTCCCTGGCTTCATTAGACCGAGTTTACGATAAGAACGAAGATTTTGCTTTGGTTTAAGTCCATTTTTAGCGCAAACTCGGTCTAATGAAGCCGAGGCATTTATTTTAAAATATTCATATAACTTTGAATTTACGTGTGGGTCGTAAAGCGCCATTTGTTGATAAAACGACTCCTCTAACACGCTTAAGATTAGAATTCGCAAGTCCCTTCGTAAACAATGTTCCGCAAATCTGCGACTTTAGTGTCCAAGCCTACGGCTTCATTAGACAGAGTTCGCGCAATAAACGGAACAACAAAAGATCTTGCTTCGGCGTAAGGCCGTTTTTTGTGTGACATCGGTCTAATAAAGCTTTAAGGTTAGCGACTCATGCAACTAATAGAGGTTGCTAGAAGTCTGCAACAATATACATTGTATTGCGTAAGCCACATGAGACTAAAACCGCACATTTGTGTAGAAAGAGCCTAACTGGGAACATACATTTTTATATAGATCATAATCATCATCATCAGCTATTTCCTGCCCACTCCTGGACATAGGGCTTTCCCAATGCCTTCCACAAAATGATGCTATATAGATGCTTTTTTGTTGTTACTGTACATTTGTAATTTCCAGGTCTCATCCGTTGTATAGAGAATGACACTGTATATATGATAACCCCAATATCACCTAACGATCTGTCATTCGTCAATACTGTGGTGTACTCTGATTGGATGCCGGAGTTACGAGGCCAGGAGAAATACCTGCCGGAGGGCACCGCGGTGCCGTACAGAATGCTCAGCCAGTACCAACAGAGGCAACTCATTTCAGGACCAAGAAGAAGATTTAATCCTGTACAATTGTTAAAAATGTCAAAAGGCTCCTAAGAATGTGATTGTGATTTTCGGTATATGTTTGTTTTGATGACTGTACATATGACCCTGGTTGGAATAAGTATCGTAAATATGTGTAAGTTAAGAAAATCTAATTTAGATTTTTTATTAATGTACAAACAAATAAAAGAATAAGACACCTTTACCACCCTTTCATTTTTACCAACACCTTTCGACATCCCTTCCCTTTTTATGTCACCTTCCATATGCTATTTTTACCAAACTCGCATTTTACTACTACCGCCATCACTTACCATTTTCCAACTGACAATTTTTTACGACGGCTCTCTTTTTACGACCATTTACTTTTAGATTGTAAAAAAGTTACTGATAACGAGTACCTACTGGTTCGATTTCATGATTTATCACAAATTCTCATCTTTCTTGTAGAATATATAAACTATACCCTATTTATTAGCGATATTATTTTATAAATCAACAAGTTTATAACTTATATTTCTGCATTGAATAGTTTTGAAGCGGATATCCTTAATTCTAAGCACTCACTAAGTCTTAATGCCACTGGCACATTTCGCGTCCTGCATAATAATGATTTCTTACGGAAGGAACATCTCTATTGAGACGACTATTATGATGCACTTTCAAACTTTTACTTGACAAATAATGCGACAAGTTGCGAAACATTTAATTAATAAAGGCTAAGTAATGAAAAAGTTTATTCATTCTCCCATATATTGAACTGTAAGGCTAAAGGATGCTTGTGTACTTTTACACTATTTTTAGCAAGTTACATTATGACAACGATATGCGTCACTTGGGAAATTATCAAGTATTGTTACTCCCCCTGCGCGCAATAAAATTTAATACACCAGTATGAGCACTTTACTAATTATGTAGTTTAATACTTTCACTATAATTACTTTCGTCGATTAAAAAATAGCTTTTTTATGTACTCTGCAGTCAGCAGCATACTAGATAACGAGACTATCTCTGCTTATAAAAGAAAAAAAGCAAATAAAGTAGTTAAGGTGGAAATAGAGCCGATGACGTCTACATTTAGCTTGTAGTCAGTAATGGTCTAAGTTTTTTTATTTGAACATTTTTCAATAGTCATTAGCTTTACATCATGGACCGTACTATTAAAACTCGTTCAGCCTTGACGTACATTAGATTAACGTAAAATCTTAGTATATTCTGGACTTACAAATTCCAAATTCAGCGTACGTATTAATGTTCAATTCAATCAGCTGAGTTTGATGTTTACATGGAAATAAATATAGCACGTACCTCGCATACGTTGTAATGACGCATCATTTCAATGATGTCATGGGGCTGTGGAGGACAACTAGGATGCACTGAGTGATGTCACTAGCAAACGTAGCTTCATTGTATTTGTCTATTTGAAGACATACGTAGCGTCATAACATTGTATTCAAAGGTTTTGAAAGGAAGAGAATTATGTAATACACCGTTTTGCCCTTTTTTTTATAAATTATAAACTAGCGCTTGACCGCGATCCCGCCTGATAAAAAAAAGTATTTTATCTTTGATAAGGTAATATGCAACAAGTCGTACTAAGAAATTGTTGAACGTTAAGTATTAAAATGATCATGATAAATATAAGACAGTACTATATTGCCTCGTTAAGTCCATTGCAAGTTGCAACGCTGCCCTCGCTTCGTTAACGGAAAGATGACCGTTATAAAAACGCGTCTTGTCGAGTAATCAATCTGTTGATGAGCCGCAGCTAAGAAGCGTCGCCCAATTGTAAGTTTATTGTTTTACAGATGACTAACAACAACATACAGTCGGCTCCTCGAATTGAATGAGTCACGCCTCACGCCGCACGCCTAGACCCAATCCCGGCGCTTATCATTTATGAATTGCTACCAATATATGAATCAAGTATTTGTTAATGTCGGTTTCCACTGTGGAAATATACAAAAACTTATTGTTCTCGTTCTTTGAAACATATACAAATAACATTTACCACGGAAACCAACTCTATATTGGTACTATGAGATATATTTTCCAAGAAGTGTGAAAATGACTTTTGCAGACCGAAACAAAGGTGGAAAGGAGCTTTCCATTTTCTACTTTTGTCTTGTGTTTACAACTAAAAGATTTTTTTACTCGGCACTGATTCTGGTATTAAAAAGTTTTCTAATAGAGTAAACAAAAGGTCATCAGATAAAATATATAGCTTTTACTCAATTAATACTAATCTAATATAAATTTATAAAAAGTCTAAAACAAGTTAATCATGACAAAATTACTGCAACAACAAAAATGAACATGCAAGAGTTAAAAAATATATTCCTATTGCAATAAAGGTCTAGACATTTTTATAGCAAATTTTATTAAGAAACAGTAACTAAGGCACTGAATGGAAATTGTTGGTACTCTGTAAACAAAGTGATAACACCAAATTGTTTACTTAAATAGATAAACCAGTATCTATGTTATGAACTTACTAAAAACTATCATTAATTATTTCTTAATAATTTATGCATATCATTATCTCTCCAAATTATTAATTGACCTGCAAAGTTTAATGTAGATTTAGTATGACATCAACACAACCCCATTTATCCTGGAAAAACTATTGTACTGCAACTTTTAGTACAATAAAGTCTAGGAGTTTATTGAACCATATTTTGTATCAAAAAGTACCAAGAATAAGGATCTTTTGTGTATGATGTTTTAGAATATAGGGTTTGAAATTACTGAAGCAACTTTTTAACTGCAACAGTTAGTTATGTTTTGTCTATTGTCATAACTGTTTGTGAAATGAGTCAATGATGATGTAATTGTGAACAAAGTATCATTAAACTCATATCATTTTAAGTGCTATAATATACTTGATTAAATTGATAAGTTTAAATGTTCATTTATATGCATTTCAAGGCTTGTCCATTGTACTCAAGCGTCAAGTTTAAAATTATACAAACATTGTCAAGTGACACTTGTTTATGACAATTTGATACTCACTGAGATATAAGTTAACTATCATAGTGCAAAAGTGTTCAAATGTGCAGAGTCCACACACAGGAGATGTAGCCTAATTAACTATGGATGTTGTCAAGGAGTTCCTTGGAATTGAAAGTTCAATTAATTGTTAATAAATTTGTAATTGGAATAGTTCCAAAATATATTATTATAAATTATAAAAGGAAGTCTAATTATTTAGTGTTAATCAATGTATATTTGAAGATAATTTTGTACTTACAATACTAGTAAAACATAACATAAATGATCGATTTTAAACTTAAATACTTTCCCCATAGATACCTTTGATTTATAAATGCTGTATTAATTTTTTATAAAAGTCAAAAAGAATAGTTAAAACATGGGGTTCCTTTATTACTAATAAATTATATTAGCATGCAATGTATTCATTTGGAAGATACAAGTTACACAAACAATAGAATACAATGAGACTGCCAGAGTTGAGTGAGAGCTGGACGCGGCCGAGCGGGCTCCTGCTCCGTGTCAAATAAACATCCTACAATTTATACATCACTATTTTATTGAAAAATTAAAATACAAAATACCGAATTAAGTGTCGGTGATATCGGTCCAGGCTAAATCTATATCCTGAGGAAATGCTATTCCATTATATAACATGATAATATAGCACTAAAAATTCCAGTTGGCGCCCCGGGGCGGGAGCTCCCCACGGCTCGCGCCCGGGGCATCTGTTAAGGCAATTACGCTTACTCTTTATAGATATTCTATAAAATATACAAGTACCAATTGTGAAAGTATAGCCACACAAATACTGAGTGGATGTGCGTGCTGCGCGGGCCGCCGCTGGCCTCAGCTGTCAGTATCGGAAGGAAGCACTGTGTGGCCGGCGTCGCCACTGCTGCACAGTTCAAGTCGTTTCAAACGTAACTTTACAGGCAGTATGCGAACAATTCATGAATCAGAGTCCCTCCGACAACAGCACAATTACAGCAGAGAACACCTGGTCTTCTTCTTCTTCTTGACTTGTAACGCGGCGCGGGTCGCCGTTTCGAACACCTCGCGGACACCCTCCTTGCTTTTGGCGGAACACTCGAGATACGCGAACGCGTTGATCTTCTCGGCCATGGCGCGGCCCTCCTGCGGCTTCACCGGCTCCTGCTTCATCTTGCGCAGCTCGTTGATGGTGGCCGGGTCGTTGCGCAGGTCCTTCTTGTTACCTACCAGGATTATAGGCACGTTGGGGCAGAAGTGCTTCACTTCGGGCGTCCACTTCTCCGGTATATTTTCGAGAGAATCGGGGGAGTCTACCGAGAAGCACATCAGTATGACGTCGGTGTCCGGGTAGGAGAGCGGGCGCAGCCTGTCGTAGTCCTCCTGGCCCGCCGTGTCCCACAGCGCGAGCTCCACTTGCTTGCCGTCCACCTCGATGTCGGCGACGTAATTCTCGAACACTGTCGGCACATACACTTCCGGAAACTGATCCTTGCTGAACACGATCAAGAGGCATGTTTTACCGCACGCACCGTCACCGACAATCACTAGCTTTTTGCGTATCGCAGCCATCGGTCCTGTGAAACAATACAACGCAAATAATTATGATGAGCGTCAACGCCTTTCATGACTTATAAATATGGCGGCCGTATAGGAATATGGGAAGGGAGTAGTCAGACAAGCCCTCAATCGTGAATAAGCACCTGAACTAGCGGAAGAAGAACAGCACCACCACATAGTACCCTCACATGCGAGGATGGTTATTTAGTATATTTTGTAGATACCTGAAGATTCTGGCTAATTTCTGCAGAATATTGACCTATCGACACTTTTTTAATCGTCTTTGCTCATCACAAGCGGTGTTGCCGCATCTAACAAAACTAATAATTTCCATTCCTGTAAAATAGTCTATCTTAAAACTTGCCATTGTATTACTATTTGAAACCATTTTAGTTTCTTTATAATAAAACCGCTGTTTCATGATTTTCTTACAAAGAAAAACACTCATACATTTTTCACACTGTTTTTAATCTTAAACTACTACTAAACCGATAGTTTTTTTATCGGTTATAGTATTCATTTTATTTTATTTTTATAAGTAGGTTTTTTGAAGTTAATTAATAAAACGTACCTTATGTAATGTGTTTAATTTATATAGGTACTAATACGAAGAGTTATATAAATATTTTACTATTTGTACAGGTGTTTAAAAATATAGACTATTAAATAAGAAAAAAAAAGATAATTACCTCAATGTTTAAATGAATATCCTTATATAAAACGCTTAATTCGCTAAATATTTAAACGATAAACATGAAATTACGTTCAAAGTTCAAAATAAATTTGAAGTTTCTTTTGTTTTTTTTAATTGTTGTCAATCAGTTGCCAGGTGTAAAAATTATAAACACAGATATTGTTAAACACTTGTTGCTGGACATAGATTATATTTTTGGGAATTTATAGAATCTTTTTTGTGTAAAAAATATTACTTAATATTGTACTATTGCGAAGGCGATACAAATTCAATTTATTGAGTAATCAGTAACCCAAACACGCAAGCTAGTTACGAATGTAAAAGCTAGTGTTGTGCTTGGGTTACATCAGATGGACATCTTTAACCTATCCCCCTCTTGGTTACAAGCGATAACGATGATGCTTTTATGAAAATTTTCAATTTTTTTCTAAGAATTTATACTTTTAATAATTTATTTTATTACCGTTAAATATCGTTACTGAAGGTTGTAGCACAATTTACGGTTATTTACTAGCAGATATGTGCTATTCCTAGGATTTGATAGTAAATGTTTTGTTTGGAGTAGGAATTAATAATAATATTTTTAATTTACTAATACTTACTATAAAAATGAAAAGGCACTTATCAAGAGGGACAAAGGGCGTTAGTCGGTAAATAATACAGAATATTTTTTGATATATTTTATTAACACTCATATGCAGTTTTTACTTATAACTGCAATTACAACCAAATAATAATATGTATTGCTTTGATTTCTAAACATTTAAAAATTTTTGAAACTTTAACTCTAGAAAAGTAATCTTATTGCGTATTATCACAAAAATGCATGTATATAAAATTGTGCGAAATTTAATATGTCTGAAACAAAGTATTCGGAACCAAGCACCAGTCTTAAAATATATTATGTATATCACAATAGGCCAGTGGCAAGCTGAGGGCCTATCACGGAAAAATGCGATATTTTTGGTAGTCAGCGGTAAAATCTCATACAAATTTTGTCGATAACGTTACGAAAACTCTCGTAAATATACGTGATAGGCCCTCTGTTCAGGTAAATCTTTTTAATATATTAGCATATAATTATGTTGTTAGTCTTAAAAATAACCCAATATACATTAAAACTTTAAATGCAAAAAATAAAATGAAACAATATATTAAAAAATCATACAAAAATAAAAAATATATCTATGTTTGTAATATAAAGTGTTCTATATTAAATATGTAAATAAAATTCAAAAGGAATTATTATATCAGTCGTAGCTTATTGATTGTCCGAAGCCATCTGTAACAAAGATAATAAAAAAAGAAACATTAAATAAACAAATAAGTAAAAAAATTAAACAAAAATACTAGAAAAAGTTTAGTGAAATAATTATATTAAAAAAAAATAATTGAGTTTATACAGGTTTTAGACATGAATCCTTTATAGACCTAAGTCATTGCGTTTGTGCCTGTCACTTTTTATTAAGTTACATGTAAGATAGATTGCTATACATTTTCCCGAAGGCGCCCATATTTACTCTTAGCGCATAATTTACAAGCAATAATAATTCATGATGCTTGTTTTCATGTAAAATATAAATAAAACAATAGATTAATTAAATAATTGATGTATTTCTTCAACACTGTTTGATATTGACATTTACAAGTGCTTTTTACACGAATGTTTGCACATAGATGTAAAAAAAACGAATAAAAAAATATGACTTAGGTAATAGACAATACTGTTTAGTTTTAATGGCGCGAATACAAGTTGGAAAGCAGAAAGTTATAAACTGAATAAATTTTATAAAATACTCGGTGGCAGTTTTTTTAAACTTAACAAATTATAGTATATTTTCAGTGATGTAGTTTATTTAAACTTAATTATGCTTTTGTATATTATACATATATACTCGTTATTTTTTAATTACCAGAAAAAAGGAAATGTAGAATACGTAGTAGATGTTCAATATGTAGTTCTTTTTTACTCAACATTGAAATAAAAAAAAAGTTCTGAAAAAACTTTAATAAAAATGGCCACACTAAAGAGGGGGAAGTGAAGAGGTTGTAGTATTTAATTTTTATTCCCTCATTTTGTGAATGGAATGCAATATTTGTCTGTTCTATTAATATATTTATTGGGATCGATAATTGTTTTTTTCGATAGTTTGTCAATGTTGTTTTTTTCTGATAATTAAAAATTAACCGTGTATATTATTAATGTGATTACATGTTTTTCCATATACAAGAGCGGGATGAATAATTGTTAATACATTTTACTTTTTTACCTTCTGCCAGGCGAAGATACCGTAAGAGATGCCCGCCCCGAGTGCGAATGTGAGGAGGTAGGGCAAGAACTTGAAGGAGGGCAACGACCTCTTCGCCATCAGCATGACTATTCCGTTCAGTTTCTTATCAGAATAAGGCGGGTAACGCATTCTAAGAAAAAAAAACATATTTTTATTTCATCGTATTGCAGATAACAAAAATATTAGTGACTGGTGGTACGACAATTTTTTTTTGTAAAATAATACGATAATTTTAATTTCATATTCACTTTGATACGGATATTTATTACAAATACAATACATTTCTCAAAACACCCATTAATGTTTGTCTTCAAGTGATGGTAGAATAAATAAAAAAAAAACTTACGATCCAAGTTTCTCTCCGATGGGTGAGAAATTTTTGATGAGGCAACTCTTTTTGTGCGTAAAAGTATCGAATGTTGCTTTCCCGTGGTAAGCGCCGAGGCCGCTGCTGCCGATACCGCCGAATGGTAACGTCTCAACTGCGAATTTTAAATATTAATTTACTAACAAAAAATATTTAGTAAGATAAACACATTAATTAATTTCAAATGGCTGCCCATTTTAAACATAAGGTTTCAACGTTTCTGGAGCCATTTAAAATCAGTCAGCTAACCTCTTACAAAACACCAGACATCAATTAAATTTTTCTGAAATTAAATATTTTTTTTATTATTTTTTTCTCTACGACAAAATGTGTACACAAACAGAAAACAGTGAAACAAAGAAAGTTTAAGTAAATTAAAACAAAATGTATAACTTATATGTTTGGTGTTTTGTTAGATATAACAATTTATAAAAAACATGCTAAAGGAATGAGATACGATTCAAAAAAGCGATATTATAAAGAAATTATAAGATGAAAATATACAAAAGATTGTAAAAGTAATACTAGCAAGCAGTTATCAAATATTAAAGCATAAAATTAATAGATAGCCGTGCATGTTAAAGCCTACTACTTCCCTATGTCAAAGAATAAAAGACAATGACAATTTTTGCTCTATGGCAGACACTAAGGCATACTGCCTTTTAATTGAGTAACTTAAATAAATTAAAAATCTTGATGTTTGACCGGGCCCAATCCCTCTGTCCTAAATAGCCTACTGCCTATTTAATCATAACAGATAATAAAAGGTAAGTGTTGTCATATAAAACCCGGTGAACTGGCAACACCATTAGGGTATAGATAAAAAAGTCTCAAACCTCCCATGTGCATCATAGTATCGTTAACGCACATCCCTCCGCAACTAGTGTTGTCGACAATATTCGCTATCAGATCCCTGCTCGTGCTGAACACATACATCGTCAGCGGCTTCTCTCTACAGTGACATACATACAGTAAGACCTCCACCGACAAGATACTAAATTTATTATCTATATTTCGTTCCAAGCCAAACTAGAATGGCTTAAAAGTTACGATACCGAGTCATTAAATCTTCGAAGAAAAATTCCGAACCATAGACAAGAAAAACATTTTTTTTTACTTTTTCTGAAATAACTGTTGTTATAAAATTTATTTTACTATATTTATTAACTTTATCTCGGAATTTTAAAGCAAAATACATATATGGCAGCCATTACTCCGAATGATGTTTCTCAGTTTTTTTTTTTTTTCGATTTTTAGATTTAGATTGAAACGACATATAGGTTATTGACTATAGGAAAAGTTTTTAATAGAATATATCATTTTAAATATAATTAAAAGTAAATTATAGACATAACAAATACTATATAACAAGGAGATAAATGGAAATGTCGGTGTTAACGGTCATATTATAAACAAAAGTTCGGTTTACATCTTATAAGAGAAGTATACATTATTAAGGTTAAAAATTATAAACGAAAATGTGTGCTTAAAATTAATTTATATGAAACCAACACATTTTTCCGCCACCGTAAATGTCCTTCACCGTTTGCATCACAAAAACGTACAATCAAAATTCAGCACAATGCGCAATTAAATGAGACACAAAAAAAATCTTTTGAATTTAAATAATATCATGAGAACTTAATTATTCATTAAAAATATGACATTGTCTTTTGATTGTACTTTTCGCTTTTTTTTAACCTACACCGTTTTTAAGCGAAGAAGTTTTTTTATTTTTGCTTAAAGCCGTGCGGATGATGATCTTTGCCTTACCGGCGTAAAACATGACAGTATCATTGACACATATGCTTCCAGAACGTGTTTGTTCATAGAACAATGTTCGCGTGTCCCTTTCGTTGGTGAACACGTATAATACTAATGGATGTTCCCTGAAATGTGTCCGAGTAATTGGTCCATGTTTTAGTTATCTATCACCTTAAATTATGTGCCAGTATCCAAGTTTATGAGGGTCGAGAATTTTACTAGGCTATGCTTTTTATAGCAAAATATTTCAGCCACATTCGGAGCCACTCGATAGTTTTTAAGTGACCCCATAGTGTAATTCCACATTGCATTGTGACCTAATTATGGCTGTAAATGAGGCAGCAAATGCCATTTAAAAAAAGCTATATTTTTTAACATCTGAACCAAGCGATGTCCACCAAACCCTTAAAAATTTCCGCCAAGGACCGCGTCATATAAGCGGACACACATTTTAATTTGTAAATCGACCTATCTGATAAAAAGAGTTATATCTCGTAAAAAATGTGACATTTTTGTCAAATAGGTCAAAATGGCTTTAATTCTTCCTGTGCCCGCGTTTTGCCAAATTCACCAATGTGGACGTTCACATTACTGTTTTTATTGTTGAATGAAAAAGCAAAACTTGTGTGAACGGACCCTTATACCGGTACAGACATCACGATGAAAACACCCAAATTAAAAAAAAACTCGTATTAAGATTACACGACACAAAAACTCACACTATTAAAATATAAAATTGGGTTTGTATTGCCAAAACATCTGTACACAAATATGTCTGTGTTTTGGAAATGTATGTAATGTATTGAAAAAATATTTTATTTATTTAAAATTCAATTTATATGTACAGGTATTTTGATAATAGCAAATCACAGTAACTGACATTTCAAAGTATTTGGTCAAAGGTCAAAGTAAGCAACTTTTTTTTCGCGATTTTTTTTTTCAGTTTTCATACTTTTGGTTTTTATAATGGAAACACGAACAAAGTTTACTTAAGTAACATTTATTTTTATATTTTAGCAAAATGATTTTGCCGACTTTGCTTACTTTTTGTGGACGTTTAAATAAGAGGCTAAGAGGGTAATGTTCCAACAAAAAAAATACCATTTTTGAATATCGATTATTGCGTTCAAACTATTTCTATTATCGCAAAGGGGTCTACCCAAAATACTTTTCGATCGACAAAACCGCTGATGGAATCGACAAAATTGTATCGAACTGACATTGACATTCGATAAGTCATTTGTCACGTGTGAGATATCGAACGTCGTCAGTTCCATACATTTTTGACGTTCGCTATAGAATCGCTTCTTAGCGAATGTACTTTGGAACAAGAAACTGTTATGTCAAAAATCCTTTACATGTTAATTTAATATAAAACGTGTATTGTATATTAAAACTCACCTGGCATTAATAAATTTAATCGCCTCATAAGCATTTTCAACGGGTACTATAGGTAGAATAGGACCGAATATTTCGTCTTCCATTATTTTGTCCGTTCCCTTCACATTACAGAGTATAGTCGGCTCTATGAACCTCTCCGTGGAATCACTTTGACCACCGATTGCGACTTTATCTTTACTAGCATCGAGTAAAGCTTGAAGACGACTGTAAAAAATATACATACATACAGAAAGCTTTTTCAGTAGAAGACTCACTAGCTATACTAGTACTATTATTTTTATATAAATAGTTACTATATGGCTTCGTTAGACCGATGTCATGCAAAAAACGGCCTTATGCCGAAGCAAAATATCCGTTTTTAGCGCGAACTCGGTCTAATGAAGCTGTAACGTTAGTGTATATCTGACACAATTTTTTTTTATCTTTATAAAAGATATGTAATTTGTTTTACCAATATATAATTTGCATTTGTATGAACTTCATAAATATAGCAACATCATATACAGAGACAAAAATATTTTCCGATATTCATAGACTACTATCATAGTCTTTACAATCGAATCAAAGAATACATATTACAACACAATAAAGAAGTACAGGAAGGGTATTTTCTCAATTAGTTTTGGTAGTATACAGAGGGAAGGTTTGTATTTTTGTAGGTATTGAAATAACTCAGAAACTACTGGCCCTATTTAGCTACATTATCACTGAGTAACATAGGCTATATTTTTTACCGAGCGAATATAGTCTCCAGCAAAGTCTAGTAACACATAAAAAAATATAAAATTACCTAAAATGTCTGCTATTAATAATCCTGCATAGATCCGGTGATTTTTGTGGTTCATCTCCGTACCATTCCTTGAGGACTGCTCTCGCCGCGTTCACGAACTTCTCCTGCACCTCTTTAGAGCAGAGGATGTAGTCCGGCGCGATGCAAGTCTGACCGGAGTTGATAAACTTCCCCCACAGCACCCGTTTCGCTGTCACCTCAATGTTCACGGTACTATCTATATACGTGGGGCTGGAAATGAAGATTTGTCATCTATTATATGGCTTCATTAGACCGAGTTCGCGATAAATACGGTGATTTTCCTTCGGCGTAAAGCCGTGACATCGGTCTAATGAAGCCGTAAGGTTAGAAAAAGCTATTCTGAAACGTCGTTTAAATATGAATAAAGTATTAAGATTACGGTAAACTCCAAATTCCATACAAATTTTGACATTGAATTAAAGTCTATTGGGTCGTAAGTTCAGTTCAGAATTCCCCCGTATGCTTGAAGCATACAAATAAAATGATATCTACTTTAAATACAATACTTAAGTTTAAGGTATTAGAAGTTTCAATTCAATACAAGGGTTGAATGGGGACTTCCCCAACCAAAATAGATCTCTGGGACTGAATGTATTAATGATTTTTTTCAGTGAAAGTAAAAGGAACTTGATATCTCACCTTTTCCCGCCCAATTCGAGTGTAACGGGTGTGAGATGTTTGGTTGCGGCGGCGTACACTATCTTACCCACGTTGGTGCCGCCCGTGTAGAAGATGTAGTCGAACTTCTGTTTCAATAACTCAGTGGTCTCTTCCGGACCTCCTTCTACAACTACCACAGCGTCCTAAAGGCAATCAAATTTATTTTAAGTAAATTTCAATAGATGGGGACAAACATAATAGTTATATGCGTTGTGTTATTTTTTTATATTATAAAGTTTCAAAAGAGTAAAGAGCCACCTGGATTCACTGAAATAGCGAAGCGACCGCTGCCCATAGACATCTGCAATTGCAGATGCGCTGCCTACCCTTAATCTACGGAGGAGGGGACGCACAGCAAAAGGAAAATTCTTCTACCTATGCGTCCCCTCGCCCATCAAATCAACTTCCTCTTCCAATCATTTCCTTTAAAAAAAGGACGGGAAGGGAAAGTGGACTAAAATTAGGCTTCCGGCTCCTCACTTGCCGGACGAAACACGGAATTGCTTATTTGACTCATGTCTTATGTGTGGTCGTGGTATTTCACCGGGTGAGCCGGACAATTTGTGCGGTGAAGTTAAAGCGGGCTCTTCCATTGTCATACGAGTTTCAGACTGTTTAACTTACATTATCCAAATATTTAGGCAGCATTTCGACGACGAACTGTGCGCAGGCCTCAGCGAGCTCGCTGGGCTTAACAATGACAACATTCCCGGCGGCGATAGCACCAGCCATCGGTAGCAGCAGGAGCTGCAGAGGGTAGTTCCACGCGCCGATCACCAGCGCCACACCATACGGCTCGTTGTAGATTACCACATCGTCTAACATGTTCACGAAACCCTTGGATGGCTGGAAATGTTATAAATAATATTGCAAGGAGACGCCGAAATCACAATACTTTAGGAACAGTGTGATGAAAAACCACGAGGGATATTATTGGTCAAAGGATTAATCCATAATTTCAACCATTACACTTCCTAGGGTACTTTTCAGATTCTATATAAGACATGGACAAGCAAATTAAAAACAAATTTATAAAATCATTGGAGAGAATGGATGTTCGGAGAGCATATATGGGACGGCGCCCGGTATGCCGTCCCAGGTACCGCTGGATTGATGAGGTTGAAAAAAACTTAAGGGAGCTTCACGTCCGCAATTGGGTTGGGATGGGTAGGGATAGCCAATTATGAGGAGATTTCTTGTCGGAGGCCAAAACCCACTTGGGTCATCGTGTCAACCTAGTTAGTTTTTTTATAATCACCCGTTCCGGCTCGGCCCATTTATCCAAATTATTCAGCGTATTCCTGAGATCATTGATGAGGTATTCCGTCTCTAGGAGCACTGCTTCCATTTTGGACCGCCTCAGGTCTTTGGCGAGTGCTGCTACCATCGCGTTCTGGTTCTCCGTGTACATACGCATGAGGTTCTGCAGCTGTTGCCGACGCCATTCTATAGGCTTTGTCACACCACGGTTGTACGTGTCGTGCGCTTTCGCTACAACCTGGAAAGGGGAACCACTACTTGAGAAGTGTACGAAGTTTTGGTCAAAATATTTCGTTTAGAGAAAAATGAGTACTCATGTCGAGTTAAGCCTTGTTCGCACCAGGATAGTATTTTAGTCGAGTAGCAAGTAGCATTTATCCAAACAAAGGATTACTAACTACTGTTCGGACTCGTTTAAGCCTAAACCTACCTAGGGTAGTAATTTAGTAACTAAACGTGTCCGAACAGCAACATTTTAGTAGAATAGATTAGTAAATCCTTTGTTTGGATTTTTGCTACTTACTACTCGACTAAAATACTATCCTAGTGCGTACAAGGCTTTAGTATGTCATAATCATACATCCTAGTCAACTTGTTTCTAAAATTAAGTATATTATACAAGGCTAACTAATGAGACACAAGACTCATCGCTGTTTTTATATATCTTAAGAGAAAGTTTTAACTGTTTTAAGAAAGGCTTTTCTTCAACATCTTTACGTTTAACTGTAATTTCTCCATCTTTTCAGAAACGAACGTTTTACGTCAATACAATGCAATGATATCCGTTTATTGATCAATAATTTACCACAATAACAATAGAGAAATAGTTAATAAAATGTATTTATAGTTGTTTTATATTTCGCCAGGAATAAATATAGCATTGTCTTGTGATTTTCCGTTAGACGTATAATTATTACTTTATAATGTTTTACTAAAGATTTAACAATTTAACCCATTGGATGCCAAGCCAAAATATCAAAAATGTGCCCTGTGAGCCAAGGCTCAAATTCGTAAGCAATCACTAAAATATCAACAGTGCTTGGAGCAGTCATGTCGATAACGTGCAATATATTTATTTATTTTAACGACTATCTAATAAAAAACTCTCTCAAATGTAATTTTCTTTTTCTGTATAGTCCTACTATCTACGAAAGTCACATTAAATGTCATAATCTAGACTTTAAAAGCAGTAGATTAAAAATTTTAAATTCAATAAAATAGATCGAACA
>QDHC01004249.1:10472-40666 GCA_013186455.1 Papilio dardanus tibullus | reverse complement strand
AAAGCTTTTTATTTGAATATGTTTTTGCGTTTTGGAAGGCGGTTTTTTTAAACGCAGTTTTTTTTTTTTTTTAATTATTTTTATTTTCGAAAACGTTTATTTATTACTGGCAATAGTATATTCTAGATAAATAATGTTAAAGTTTTAAATTTACACTCATCCGCCGTCGCTTATGCACTTCGTCGAATATTTAATACTAACTTCGCCAGCGACTCCGTCTGCACGAAACTAAAAAAAACATCAGAAATAGTGTTTGTGTTCTACATCTGTTCTTTTCTCCGAGATCCTTATAGCAGTTTCGGAGATACCTTCAAGCATCCACCTATCCATCATAATTTCTAATATTATAGAGTAACTTTGTATTTTTTTTGCATGTATTGAAATAACCCAAAAACTACTGATCCGATTTCGAAAATTCTTCTGTTAGAAAGCTACACTATCCCCGAGTAACATAGGCTATATTTTTTAATTCCGCGCGGGCGAGGTCGCGAATAACAGTTAAAACTAAATAAAACAAATACGTATAGAGATGTTTAATACGTGTATTACAGTTCATCTTTTAATTCATCTCTAATAACATTATCGACAGCTCTTTCGCTGTAGCTTGATAAAAAGTCGTCCCAGAATTTGACAACATCTTCGTTAATATTGCTCTTCATTTTAAGTTCATCACTTATAACCAGACATTCCCTGTTCTTGTTCGTAGCTGGTTTCCATGTGAAGTTCCCACCTGGTGGTGTCGGATTCCTGCAAAAATAAAGCGTATTAAAAAACATAACCTCCTTCTGTTGCAAGTCGGTTAATTTTGTTTTTACTTTACTTATGATTTCGTAGGAAAACTTTTGTTACAATTTTTTCTTGGCAAACAGCCTGCAAGTTTATTTTTGTAATGGTTAGTTAGTAAGTCTTACCCAGTTTTAGCAAAGTTAGTCCACATCTTAACCATGTTTGTTAAAACTTTAATTTCCTCTGAATCTTCGTCTTCTAGTAATTTCTTGTAAACATTTCTAGGATTGCACATAAATAAATAACATAGTTCATCGCCTGTCGAAGCTCCCCAAGTCCCGTCTAGATTGACTGCATCCCGAAGTGATCCCTTCTTTCTCATATTCAATTCTCCACTGTAGTCAAAAACATAGTAATAAACTGGGAAACTTGAAATATTTGTATACTGCCGTACCGCGTAATCAGTATGATAAAACACTGTTAGGTCAGTTAAATAAGACAAAAACTCTCCAGGCTTACTAACTTTAATATATCCTTCGTCAAAGTAAAAATCTTTAATTTTATCGACAGCTTCGTAATAAACGTGATCATTGATTTGAAAGCGGAAGTTAACCCTTATGGGTAACACGAAGAGAAAATCTCTATCAGCGAATGTCAGGTATTGTGGTTGGTGCAAGATTTTCTCTGATATTTCTATACCTTCTCGTGAATTATAACCTATCATTATGGGAACATTTATTCTAAAATTCGTATCCTCAGGCAGAGCTGTGATCAACGCGTCCGGATGATTGGGTTCAACACTTGGCCCAAAGGCAACCAATCCTCTTTGTGCAGCTCGTGCGTCGTCTGCATGTACTGATAAATGTTCAGATTCTGCTATAGCTTGTGCTGAGAAATCTGCAAAACGTCTCAAGAAATAGGAACTCGTTGTCACCGTTTCTTCTAATGCTTCGCCGAGACCTTTGGCCTTTTTACTGGGGTTAGTATCAAGGTATGACGGGTCCCATGACGATCCACTTTGTAATATAACACCACTAAATAAGCCTACAGCTTTAGGAGATTGCAAAAGCAAATCAGCGATAACACCACCACCTTGACTGCCCATTAGCGTTACTTTCGATGGATCTCCGCCAAAGCTTTTTATATTCTCTTGCACCCATTTCAGAGCCAATAAGACATCTCGAAGGCCGTAATTGCCTGGGAGTACTTCGTCCCCAAAAGCAAGGAAACCCAGAGCTCCTATTCTGTGGTGAAGTGTTACAAGAATAACATTTTCTTTCATAAAGAAGTCAGGGTTATAATCTTTTGTACCATTGAAGGATATACGGAAATATTCGTTGTATAAGAACACAATTGTGGGAAGATTCTGATTTGGCTCAGGGACGTGAGGTGTGTGAACACTGAGATGTAAACAATCTTCGTCACCGAAGAAACCAACTTTTTTGGTATATCTGACCGGTAAGTAAAATTGTGGACATGCTTTTCTTTCCTTTTTGGCTTCAAGAACACCATTCCATCCTTGATGTGGTTTTGGAGGCTGAAAAAAGGTTTGTATTCAAATAAAGCGACTGTTAGTAGTTAATAGTAAAGATTTTTAAAAATTAAGTCACAACTAAAGTTAAACTACAAGAAAACAATATTCCTGAACGCTCTATTTTTATAGATAGCATAATAATAAAAGAGTTACAGGAAAGTGAATTCGGAATGGGTTTTTAAAAAAATACTTTTAACCAACAAGTTTTTTTTAATATTAAGTATGTAATTAACTATATTTTTATACACATGAATATTTCATTAGCGCACTTTGAAATGCTCACGTTTTGGAATTATTTTTAATTCACAGTGAATATAAAATACAGTAAAAAAATCTTACCTTGAATCTCAATTTACCAACTGGTGGTTCAGCATACGGTATACCCAAGAATGAATAATATTTTTCATTACGAATAATAGACTCCACACTTTTACCTGCTACTTTACCTAATTTAGTTTCTACTACTACATTAGCACTAATTACAGTAAAACTCAAAAGAATCACAAAAAATATTAATTTCATCATATTCATATTCTATCAAGCTGGTTGTTTTGATATAATTTTAATTTAGCTGTTTATTTCAACCATTCTTGTAATCCTTACAACTGACGTGTCCAAAAGATAAACTTAATAATCGTTGCTGGCTTCATTGACAGTTTTATCACTAACGTTCTGATAATTTATAACTCTTACTAGTAATTTTAATCGCGATAAGTATTTCTAAGGAAGAGATTAATCGTAGTAATATGGCTACTGGTAATTTGTATTGCGGAATAATAAATTAAGTAAAATAATGGAGAGAAGAAATTTAAAATAAGGACACGTTAATTTACAAGAAATCGTTGAAGGAAACATTTTGTTGGGTATTTTATTGAGTTTTCTCTTCAGTCTATTATAACTCTTTCTTTTTTTTCGTGTTTTATTTCGGTCATGTTTTTAGTAAGTTTATATTTTCCTCTCTTATACTTAGGCGCGGAACCTACCCCCTAAGGGGTGACATAGGCACTGCTTCCCGATAATATTTGAAATTTCTTAATGAATATTCAAGGCAAAGTAAACACAATTAATTTATTATCGCTTTATTATAATTCATCCTTTTCTCTTAAGTTCCGCAATATCTTAGGCCATCTAGTTAAGAATTTGTCCCAGAATTCAAATCTATCTTCAAATAGATTATTTCGTATTTCTATATTTTTTCCGATATGGAGATATTCTTTTGTTTCTAAATTATACGTCGGCCATTCGACGTTCTCCAATGGATTACTATGTTCTGGCGTTGGGTATCTAAAAACAGAAATAATTGATCACTAATTACTCTTAAACGATTGAACTATTTGGATTTAAATCTTGGGAGCTATATCAATGATTGTTTTGCTATTAGGAAACGTGTTCTGATGGACATTTCCTCTAAAAGGCGGTTAAACAATTGATCATAATTTAAATCGATTTGAGGTCATGAATTTTTAATTTGTGACTAGTCTGACGTTCCTCGTTAGCAACTTCTACGCTCATACTTATGTGTATTTGCTCGGTAATGGCTATTTGAAGTTAGCACATATTTATATCCAAAGGTCGTCTTTATCTTAAAAACCTATGTCAATATTAAATATTAGAATTAATATAAATAATCTTCTCAACATATTTTTTATTACTTACCCGTATTTAATGAAATTAGTCCACATTTTTACTAATTTCTTTTGGAATATTATTTCTTCAGATGTTGATTTATTTAATTTTAGATAGTTGTTCTTCAGTTTTGGGCATTTAAACAGATAACATAATTCGTCTCCGGACGTGGCTCCCCAGGTGCCATCGCTTACTTTTGATAGTGCCAACATTCTATTCTTGTTTGCATTTAATTCGCTATAGTAATCGAAGTGATAATAGTATAAGGATTTCTTGGTTTTATTTGCGTACATTCTCGTCATTACGTCTACAGGATAATTTGTAAGTACATCTCCTATGTATGTGACATAATCACTAACACTTTTCAATGTAACTTTACCGTTTTTGAAATAGAATTTTTTTATTTCATCTATAGCCTTATAGTAGTCATCTTTGTATGGATCGAACTTTGTTTCTATCCGTACTGGTAGTAAGAAATGGAAATCTTTTTCGATATAACCTACTTGTCTTGGATCAATAAGGTACTCTATTGCGGAGTCTAATCCTTCTCGAGAATTCGATCCAATCATTATAGGAATATTGACAGGATCGTGCAGACGCTCCGGATGCTGAAGGACGAGACCATCCGAGTCAACTTCGATTACTGGTCCAAAAGCTAATATAGGTTGTTGATTTTCTTTATAATAGTCATCAGGTAATGATCGAAAATCTTTTGAAATTAATTTATCCGGACTGATTTCATTTAAATATTTTAAAAGTTTTTTGCTACTCGTCGTACCGATTTCCAATAAATCACCAAGTTTGAACGCTCTGCTTCTAACATCATCTTGCAAAATATCTGGACTTAGCGAGGTACCACTGTGTAATATTGCTCCGTTTATAAGCTCTTTTGCCTTTGTATGAAGAAGCAAGTCTATTATAGCAGCTCCTCCTTTGAAACCCATTAAAGTGATTTTATTTGGGTCTCCTCCGAAACGTTCGATATTATTTTTTATCCATTCTAGTCCCATAACAACATCTTTCAGTCCGGAATTACCAGACAAAACATCGTCTTCGAACGATAAGAAACCAAAAGTGGATAACCGATGACTTATTGTAGCTACAACCACGTCTTCTTCGATGAAGAAATCTGGTGCGTAATCTTTTGTTTTATTATACGAGTATCGGAAGTATTCATTATACAGGAACACAACAACTCCTCGTTTATTCTCATCTACTGCTGGTGTAAATATGTCAAGGTAAAGGCAATCTTCGACACCGGTCAGGCCAAAAGAGTCCTCTTTTTTCACATTGTAGTTATATTGTATACAAGCAGGTTTTTCTTTTGTGGCTTTTAAAATGTCTTTCCAAGGTTCGATTTCTTTTGGTGGCTAAAATGAAAACACATTACTTAAGTGCGAAATTTAGTTAATTTTGGATAACTTAGGCGAACTGGTAAACAAAAAAGGTACAAGGAAAGAGTTAAGTATTTTATCCTGATCAAAAATAGAAATATTTATTTGTGCAAATCAATATTTACCACAAATCTTAGATCGTTAACCGGCGGCGTAGCAAATGGTATTCCCATAAATCCATGGTACTGGGTTTGTTTGAACAATGTCTTTAATATTTTCCCTGACACTGAGCCATGCGTGGTCACCACAGTCTCCTCAGCTGTTACAAATATTATTAATATTAAAGCTATAAATGTGTAACACAGAAATTTAAACTCCATCTTTTACCATGACACGTTTTTATTAAATGAGGTATAATTGTGGACTACATTTACGATAATATATGATAAACAAATTCTGATTAATCTTTATTGACTGATACGTACAGTGTAGTGTATTTGTCTATTATTTTAGTAATTTCAATATGAAATTAATTATATATTTTTAAATATGTATTTTTAAAAGCTTAATTGTGAGAAACTTTGTTTGATTAACTGACCTCCAACAGAAGGAATTATCAAGTCAATGAGTTTTTTATTTTATATTTAATTATTTTGTATTAAAATATAAGATTTTCATGGCTGTTTGCATATTAACATATGTACTCGTAGTGTATTTTTAAAGAAATTTATCGTTTCGATTCGTTACACGGTCAGTATATTTACAAAATATGTTACGGATTTTAATATAGTTTTTATTTTTAATAACTCGTTCAAAGACTTTTAAACACTGAGTAATGTCATACAATCATTACATTTAGAATGGAGATATAGTGCTTTCTATTGTATAATACAATATGATACGATGTTATATTTTACTTGTGATAGTTTTGATAATCGTTGCTGATACTATTAAAGGAGAATTGTACGAATTATTAATTAATCAAACTAAAATTATTGGAAGAAAATTCTTTACAGTTTACGAAAATATTCCATATGTAGCTTTTTTCAATATTCCTTACGCGGTACCGCCGATAGCAGATTTAAGATTCAAGGTAACTAAAACATTTACGTCATTTATGCCACACGCTAATCTACTACTCAATCTTTGTTTTTGTGCCTGCCTTCTTATATGTTAAAAGATAGCTAACGAGTAACACTTATTTCGTCAAAATGACGAAGTAATAATCGCCTAAAGACGTCTGCAAAAATTAGAAGGTTGCAGATGCCTACCTTAAAAGGGGGTTTGAAAAGAAAGAGGATATATCCCCTTCTATACTTTCGTTTCTTTGGTAAATCCACATGCCCTCCCTATCTTCTTCTTCTTCATACTTCTCAATCAGACTTATATTACTTATAAGAAGGTAATCAGAGTGGTGAAAAAAGCGAGAAATTAAAATGCGCTTGTTCGTGGAATTCCAATTAACAATTTAATTAATGTCCGCTCTAGGGATCAGGCTTAGTTTCCTCGTGCACTAGCTAATTAAAAGCTCCAGTCTGAACGAACTACGTAAGAATGAATTAAAAATATATTTAGGTGTGCTTGTTGTTTTTCTTTTAAGTTTTAATAAGGCTCGTTTATGAAAAGCATTGTTTTATGAAGATTCTGTATAGCATCTCAAAATATTTTGACTTTTTATAAATTTTACTTATAATTAATGTTTATTTTTATAGCCTCCAAAAGAACCTCAAATACGTATGCATGAAGGCGGCACATATGATTTCAGTAGAGAATATGTTACTGGTAATGGTAATGTACTAACTGAAGATTTAACTTTAACCATTTATATACCAATTTCAAAGAAGTACACAAGTTTTCCGGTCGCCGTTTGGGTATATGAATACTCTGACCATGGACCTGATTTTTTAATCGAAGAAGATGTTCTAGTTGTTATAGTAAAGTTTCGGATATCAATATTGGGTTTTTTAAATACATATGATGAATTTGCTAAAGGCAATATGGGAGCTAAAGATGTATTGATGTCATTAAAATGGATCAGATCCAATATATATTTATTTAATGGTGATTTAAATAAAGTTACAGTTATAGGGTCAGGTGATGGCGCTAATATTGTAGCATCTCTTCTAGTTTCTAGTGCAGGTGAAGATCTATTTAGAAGAATAATAATTCATGGTGGTAGTGCTCTGACACCTAGAGATTATGGTAGTCATAACCTCAAAGTTATTAATAAATTATACCAACGGTTATACGGGAATTCAGAAGAATTAAATAAAGAAAAACTTTATGAGTATCTCAGCAAAGCGCCTGTTGAAATGTTGATGGCAATATCACAAGACCTATTCGATAGCACAGAAATAAGAGACAGGCAAAGACTGACAAGAGCATTTGGATGTACTGTTGAAAAACATTTAAAAGGTGCATTCATGTATGAACATCCCTTAGATGTATATAAAAGAGAATCAGCAAATTATGACGTGGATGTTATGTTTGGATATAGCAATTATGATGCGTTACTCAAATTAAAAGAATTTATTAATAGAAGAATACTTTTAAAATATTTGAATTTCAATTTCCAATATCTCTTACCATTCTTTGGAAAGACGGACGAGTATGGGTCAAAAAGATACAGCAATGTACGGAGAAGAATAAAGGATTTTTATTTCCTGAACGGTATAATAACAAAACGTAGTTTAAGACGTTACGTTAAATATCACAGTGACCAAGTTATCTATCCTCTGATCCGACAAGCTCGGCTACAATCACAGTCTAGTAATGTATATTTATATAGATTTTCTTACAATGGTTGTTTTAATATTGCATGGACATCTCTTGCTAAATTAAACTGGTCAGGAGCGACATCCGGAGACGAAATTTGTTACCAATTCAAATGCAAATCATTTGCCGATGAATACAACAGCACGGAGGCTGTAGTTGAGAAACGATTTATAAAAAAAGTAATAAGACTTATAGCTAATTTTATAAAATTTGGGTAAGAATTATTTTTAAGTTTATCTATTTTATGCAACTATTTACTAATAATTGGTGTAATCTATACTAATACTATAAAGAGATACACTTTATTTTTTTGTATTTTTGTATGTATTAAAATATCTCAAGAACTACTGGGCCGATTTCAAAAATTCTTTCGCCAATAAAAAGCTACGTTATACCCGAGTAACATAGGGCATATTTTTTAATTCAACGCTTACGAAGTCGCAAACAACAACTAGTATTTGTATAACTTTACCTACAGGTAATCAGTAAATCTTATTTTGCCCATTTCAGGAAACCTACTCCTAAAACTAAAGAAATCAGACTTGAGGGATTGCTGTGGGAACCTATACGTGTTAATAACACAATAAAGATTCTAAGTATGGGGAAAACTTTTAAAATGTTAAACTTGCCTGAACAAAAAAGGATAGACTTTTGGGACAAATTGAAGGCAGACTTATTTGAAAACAATGCGTGAAGATGAACTTAGTATTTATTAAGAACGTGTACCATGTTTGACTTAGTCATAAAAGTATTAGGAGTTTTTCAGTATTATTAAAAAAAAAACTAAAAGTAATCAGTAAAATACGAAGAGGCAATACTTTAATTAAAATTCCAATTAAAATCGAGCTTCGCTTGCATTATTTCAAATGTTTGTCCTAATGAAATTAATAATATTTTCGTCAGGGAAAGCGTTCGTAGATACCACTTCGTTTAAAGCTGCGCTTGGAACTACCTTTCAACAAATTGTAACTGGTTATTAGACCGAGTTCGCAATGAAAACGGAGACTTTGCTTCTGCGTAAGGCCGTTTTTTCCGTGACATCGGTCTAATAAAATTGAGGGTGAATTGAATGTTTATTCTTAAATTGGTTTCTTTACTTGTTATGTGAGATGAGACCTTTCGAAAAATGATAGCAAATATTTTTTTTAACTTTTCACGACTTTAAATTATATACTACTAGCTGTTGTGCGCGACTTCGTCCGCGTGGAAATAAATAATATAGTCTATGTTACTCGGGGATAATGTAGCTGTCTAATGGTGAAAGAATTTTTGAAATCGGCCCAGTAGTTCTTGAGTTATTTCAATACAAATAGAAATACAAAGTTTCTCTCTTTATATTATTAGTATAGAAAAAGCTCTAACTAAAATTGTATATGAATAAAATGTTACATAGGTAAGTATGTATTATGTCCTTGGTCCCGCAGGCTAGAATGGAGCCTTTAAAACACATGACAAACGGATTGGATTAAATTTCGTGGGTAAACGTTATGCTGGTACACGATAACGTTCTAAGTTTATTTTCTTTCAAATTAATTAAAAACAAATTGAATTTTTCGTATCTACTTTGAACTTAGAAACTTTGTATTTTTGTATGTATTAAAATAACTCAAGATCTACTGAGCCGATTTTGAAAATTTCTTTGACCATTAGAAAGCTACAGTATCCCCGAGTACCATAGGCTATATTATTTAATTCCACGCGGACGAAGTCGCGAACAAAAGCTAGTATTAAATAAACACGTAGTTAACTACGTCAATCTGGAAAATGCATTAAGACAAGCAACATTAAATAATCTCCTTCTGTTGGAAGTCGGTTAAAAATTTAGTTTTATACAATTTTTATTACGTTTTAAGTGTTGTGGAGACTTTGCATGTATTTTATGCTGCATGTTAAGTTTTGTTGCAAACAAGAGGTTTGTAAACGTAAGCTAATAGTATTTTAGTCGAGTAGCAAGTAATTAAGTAACTTAACGTGTAGGAACAGCGACATTATAGTTGAGTAGATTAGTAAATTTGTTCGGTTACTTGTTACTTGACTACTATCCTAGTGCGTACAAGGCTAAAGCTTTGTACACACTAGGATAGTATTTTAGTCGAATAGCAAGTAGCAGGTATCCGATCAAAGGATTTAATAATCTATTCTACTAAAATGTTGCTGTTCAGACAGGTTTAGTTACTAAATTACTACCCTAGTGGTAGGTTTAGGCTTAAACGAGTCCGAAGAGTAGTAAACCCTTTGTTCGGATAAATGCTACTTGCTACTCGACTACAATACTATCCTGGTGCGAACACGACTTTAAAGTTCGGTGGTTAACAGCGTGTTTAGGTGGTTTTGTCTGTCTGTTCGCATGTAATACTCTTGTTATCCTATTTTAGTTTTCATTGCAGTTCATTGCTATGACTAATTATAAAGGGAACGGCGACTCATCTAACCTAACATTTTATTTTGTGTCATTTCTTAATTGAAGAGATACTCCAAAGCGAGCTATACTGATACACTATTGTATTTGAGGTTCACATTTCGTTCGAATCCAGCAAAAAGGAATCCAACAACTTTTGCTTCTTCTTTTTATGCATGTTTACTGTACTATTTACTAGACATTTTAAGTGAGTTTTAAAAAAAATGTTCTCATTTTATACATTTTTACCCTATTATACGTATCCATAGCTAAAAAGTTGGCTTTATTTGCAAGCTCTCTACGATTGGCTGACTGTTGACGTCATCGCTTTGTGCTGTTTGTTGTGTCTGCGTGTGTGTTATTCGTCAAACATTTGTTTGACGTTTTGTTTGTTTCAAGCATCAAAAACTGAATACTAAATACGGTCTATTTGCTAAACAGAAATGAAACGTTATTCGCGTATAATTTATATAACACAAGCTGTCGCCCGCGATCCCGTCTGTGCGGAACTAAAAATAACATATTAGTATACTTAAGTAGCCTATGCGTTGTTTCAGGTTGTGTTCTAAATTTTTTTAAACGTCCGGAAATGCATTTATGCAACCCTACGCCGGGCGTGCAATGGCGTAGGGAGTGTGAGACTCGCCAGACACAGAAGGTGGCCGTAATACCCACTAAAACCCAACGGCCCTCTAACGTATTACGGCGGGGTCGCGGGCACTGCGTTCTAAATCTATACCAAATTTCATCAAGATCCGTTAAGTCGTTTCGTTACCTTCAAACATATCTATCCGTCCATCCAATGAAACTTTCTCGTTAATAATATTATTATAATATGACTAAATTTACGCACTTGTACAAAGGCTTAATGTGATTGATGCTCATTGTCTTTGGAAAAACGGAGGCATTATATTTTAATTCACTTTACAGTCATCATCATCATCATCCACTACTTCATCCTACTTCCGTAGGGTCTGCGCACCAGGTTTTTTTTAAATAATTTATTTTGCGGCACGCATTTTAACGTCAAATTACTATAGAGCGCTCCCTCTATGTATAATATCTCTTTGCTCCTCAATATACTTTAATACACTTTACAGTTTAGATAGGAATTTTCATTTGTTAGAATAGGTCAAGCTTCCTTCTGCCCAAGCCTCAGCTCAGCCGATTCTTTACATAGTTACGTAAAATGTTTCTAAGTAACGAAGCAAATATTCCGTAAAGTCTTGTTACGCCCATCATAAATCACGTAACATACTTTTCCTGTCAGAATATATTATTCAACGGAGCAGAAATGAAAAATGTTGAATCTTGATCCTTGATTTTATTCTAAAATAAATTCGTAATTTTTGAGTCTGGAATACTTACTGACCCACAGTAATTGTTTCTAAGGGACTCCCTTAGTGATCAATTAGCTCTGTGCTTCATTATCATTCTATTGGTCAAGTTCTGAAGACCACGCGCAACTTCGCCGTTTACTTTTCGTATGTGCATTAAAATCTAATCGCGTATTCGGGTTATCGATTTCTCATTTGTTTTATAGGAAACTTTAAGTAAAGTTTATATCTGTCCAAAGACGAGGCGAAAACAACTCGTGTCACTGATAAATTACTACAAATGTTTCTTAGACATTGTCGGATGCCAGTTTTCAGATAAGAGAAGCTTTCAACTTCTTGACGTTAACACATTCACGGAATAGCATCGACAAATGTTCAGGCAATAAATAAGGTGTGACCGACAAGTTATTTGACCTGGGGGGCTACCCAAAGTACATTCGCTACGAAGCGAATCTATAGCGAACGTCAATAATGTATGAAACTGACATTTACGATCGATATCTCACACGTGACAATCACATGACATATCGAATGTCAATGTCATTTTCATACATTTTGACGTTCGCTATAGAATCGCTGCGTAGCGAATGTACTTTGGGTATAAAGCCTTGTTTGCACCAGGATAGTACTTTAGTCGAGTAGCAAGTAACATTTATCCGAACAAAGGATTTACTAATGTTGTCCGAACAGTAGTAAATCCTAAGCCTACACCTACACACTAGGTTAGTAATTTAGTAACTAAACGTGTCCGAAAAGCAACATTTTAGTAGAATAGATTAGTAAATCCTTTGTTCGGATACTTGCTACTTGCTACTCGACTAAAATACTAGTGCGTACTAGGCTTAAGCGATATCTCACACGTGACTAGTACATGACTTATGGAATGTCAATGTCAATTTCATACATTTTTGTCAATTCCAACGGCGATATCGCCAACCGAAAAGTACTTCGGGTAGCCCCGCTGTAAAATAAATCTAAATTTTGATATATCATTAGATCTTCCATGCCCTTTTCCAAGTGTCGTAATACGTACTTTTTACACTTCATCTAAAGGTATGACATGAAATAGTAAGTATACTTTTTTTGTATTACATCAAAACATTTTTTCAGCATGCACTTGAAAGATTAAAAAAAAATGTACTTGGCCGTAATACGCACGACAACATGTAAAACAATATACAGTCGAACTTGGATAAGCGAGAGCCCAAGGGACCGGGATATTTGTCTAAGCGAGAATTTTTTAATAATTTAAAAATAATATCTTAATAAAGAAAATACATTTATTACCACACATAAGTACCATTAAAAAACAAAAAACAAACATAGCAAGGTGAAGTATGACAAAAGGAGCCAGTTCAGCGTATGCAGGGACGGATTAAACTTTCCCTGCGCTGGTCTTCAGCTGGCTCCTTTGCTCTCATATAGATAGGTACGTAATAACAAGGAACAGTGCCAGAGTCGAAGACCTGTTTTGCTTGGCACAAGACAGGAAGAAGTTCGCTGTGTTGACGGCCAGCCGCCAATAGTGGAGTGGCACAAGAAGAAGATAGGTACACGGAATATAAATATATTATAAAGGTTTCTCTCTAATCAGGCTTTTCGCTTATGAAGGTTGTCCGTCGGGACCAGAGAATGATTTTCGTTTATCAAGGTTTGACTATAATGCAGATGTGTTTATTTATTTTATTTCATTCAAGATAAGATATAAATAATGTTGGTTTTACTTTAAGTTCTTAAACCTGTAGGTTTCTATGAACCTTACACATTCTCGTTGGGTAGTTACAATTTTTTTTATCAAAATAAATTCGAATACATCTTAGACGTTTCAGTGCAGTGTAATGTTAATAATCAATTTCTATAATAAATAAATAAATAAATAAAAATAAAAGTAATAGTTTATACCATCTCTTGTTCTTGTGTACAATCGGTGATGATTGTTCAAATAATATACTCGTATATTCATTAAGTTTTTACTGACTATTGTGTTAATTACTACATATAACTAATAACAATTAGTAGACTGTGGGTGCATATAAACGACAGGCAGCCCTACGATATTTATTTTTATTTGTGCCACGTTACAAACATGTTACGAAGATCCTTATTCAACTTTAGGCATTATGCGAATCAGTAAGTAAATTAAATTTTTAACCGACATTTTTTTATCTAAATTGGCTATAAAAATCGATGTTATCTAATCATTTTTTTTATTTTATTTGTCGTTTTTATATAGTTGATATATTAACACGTAATTGTTATATGGTTATATTGTTATATTTTCGGAATTGTGTGATCATTAAATTAAAGATTAAAATGCAAAATAAATGCATTTTTTAATGAAAAAATATAAATGTGATTAAATATTAACCAACATCTAACGCTAGTTATATTTTCCAACTGACGCATGATTTTAACTGTTATTTTTTACTTAATTGAAAAACTATTTTTTTTTGTATGTTAACTTAATATGTTACAATCGACCATCCAAGGGAGCGCAATATTTGTCTCGCTTATGGATGTAGCTCGTCGGAACCATAGAATGACTCTCGTTTATAGAGGTTTCTCGCTTACCGAGGTATCGCTTATCCAGGTTTGACTGTAATACATCGCTATGTGCATAATACATTTTTTTTAAACTTCCAGAGCATTTGTTCAACAGAAACAAACTCCTTTGATGAATAAAATTATAAACGAGTTCGACAATTATGCACCAGTTGTAATCGATCAAAGCTTGGCGAGAGTTAAAAATTTAAAATGGACGACAATGAAAGAAAGAATAAAAAAAGTAAGTCGTGGTCATAGAAGTACTGGTAGAAGAAAAGGGGGTAAAAGCGCCCAGCAGTTCTCATTGAAAAGTTTTATTTGGTCCATAAATACCTAAGTCTTAATTGAACACTAGGTGTATTTAAAAAATATAATTATGCCCACCGGTTCAGAAAGCTTGTTCGTCTTATGACCAACAAGACAATCATTTGAATGATCCAAAATTGTTAATGACTATGAACAGATAAAATGTCTTATAATGATTTTTAATTATGATTAAAAAAATTCGTTTCCAGGCATCGGAATATTACATAATCGGTAGAAAGCCAGTGCAAGGAGAATTCATGTTGTTGGCTTTCGAATCAATGAATAAAGATTTGGAGACGACGGATGAGTTGCTTCAACAACTTCAAGCGGTCGTTACCACCGTCGAAATGGTATTTACTATTAAAATATGACTAATTATTACATAGTATAAAACAAAATCGCTTTCTTTGTCCCTATATACATATGCTTAAATCTTTAAAACCACGCAACGGATTCTGATGCAGTTTTTTTAATAGATAGAGTGATAGAAAGTTTAAATGTATAACTAGCGACCCGTCCCTGCTTCGCACGGGTGCAATTATTATTAGTATGGCTGTTATATACAACGTTCACAGTTTTTCTATAGTGTAGCATTGCACCCGTGCGAAGCCAGGGCGGGTCACTAAGTAAGATTATAAACTGTAATGTTAACGATGTTAACAAACTAACTGTGCTACATAATTTTTTATAAATGTGCATGTTAATTAACATGTATTTTCATGTTTATTTTAGGTGCAGTCATATTTCTTCTTCTGGGATGACGTGGAAGATGATGCTCAGATCCGTGTAAATAAAACTTGTTGGCATTTGTTGGACAATATCGGTATGATGGCCTTCAACGACGCCTGCATCATGAGGAGTTTCATAGATGAGATAGTCAGACAGAACTTTAATGGCGAGTTACGTGAAAATATTCTTAACGTTTATCATCAAGTAAGTATAACCCACGTCAATCGGCTCCGCTCCTCAGTGGCTCTAGAGTTGTGCTGGGTAACAAATGGTCTTCCACATTACAATCACATAAAGAAGTAGGCGTTGTGTTAGAAGTTTTGATATCTAATTTTGCGTATCAATATGTTACCTTATTTTTTCCAGATATATTTTTATGCATCGATTGGGCAACATTTCGATGCTGAAGTGGCAAGATCTAGAAACTTCGAAAATTACACAATGGAACAATACGATGTTATTCATATAAATAAATCTTCGTTCTACGCCATAAAGTCTCCACTTCTGTTGGCGTTGTCTCTCAGTAACAAGTTAAACAAAGAGTCTTGTGATATTGTTGAAAATGTTTCTGGTGATATTGGCATATTAGTTCAATGTCATGTAAGTCTAATATTATTTGTTAAACGATTAAATAGTTGCCTATTATTTTAACTATCAGTCATCATATCTAATCTAAATATTTTTGCCACTTTTCCGGCAAGTGTTGGTATTATGTCATACTATTTTAATAAATTAAAATTAAGCGACTAAATACTCACGCGTTGCTTCGGTGACGGTAGCGACCAGTTTTGAACCCTCGGGGTCTCTTTCTCATACTATTCTTCTATACAATATCTCTTCAGCCGTCTTATCTGATTCACATTTTTACGCACCTCTTTCACACAATCGATTAATACCTCTTTCTGTAGTTTTATTTCTAGTACATCCAAATTAAACTTTCTTGAATTTTTCCAGAATGATTTGATAGACTTTTACAACACGAAGGGTACAGTGAAAGGTAAAAGTGGTTCAGATATACAGTTGGGCAAGTGCTCGTGGGTGGCCGCAGCGGTTCTGGAGAACTGCACTCCGGCGCAGCGACGGACCTTCATAGAAAACTATGGCCGTTCAGATCCAGAAAAAGTTAACCGTATTATCCAATTATACGAAGAGATAAATGTTGAAAAACTTTATAGACAAGAGGAACAGAAACGATTTGATAAATTCAATAAAAAAATTGCCGAGTTGCCCAAGAACGCTGCGCTTTCAGCTGAGTTCTTCAAGAGTTTTTATAATTTAGTACATTCTTACACTCAAGATGTTTCAACTCTGATGTACGACAAATATTAAAATCTTTTGATCCTCTTAACTACGACAACTAAAACGGTTAAATATCAAATGGCGATTTTATACACCGAAATGTCCACAAATATGATAAGAAAAAACATAACCGTCTTCCAAACCAAATTTTCCAAACAATATTTTTTAGCAAAATGCAAATATCTGTGATTAAATAATCAAACAATTTAAAATTAGTTGCCTACTTCTTTCCTTTCCTATGTCCAGAATACCAATACGTGTCAACAATATACAAAATATATGAAGTATTCCTTTCTAAAAGGCAATATGAATAATATTGAATATTGCAACTAGGCTTGGTTTAACATAAAATTAACTGTTATAAATACATTAATTTTGCATTTCTTGGAATAAAATCTCTGTTATCCGTTGGTAAAGAGCTATGCAATTTTCTTAATCCTTCAAGATATTTCTTTGTCCGCACTTTTACAAAGGCTTCATTTTTATTTTAAGCCTTTGTGCATGACTTTGTTGTACTAGAGTTTTAATTAGCTTGAATATTTCAATATTTTTTAAAGTAAAGCTGTAATGTAGGTGTGTGCTTTCTAACGGTAAAAGAATTTTTGAAATCGGCCCAGTAGTTCTTGAGTTATGAATATTTAAATACACACAAAAATACAAATTTCTCTCTTTATAATATTAAGTATAGATTAACAATATCGTTGTTGAGAAAATTAATAATGACCACTTAGTTAACATCTTATCTGCGTTCTAAATTAATAGATTTAGATCTATTAGGTAATTGAAAATTAGTCGTGTAGAAAAAGTTGTTTGTACATACCATAGATGTTTAGAAAAAACAAAGTAATAAATACTTGTAAACATATAATGTAATATTCATTAACTTTTTTTATGAATATCTCACTTTATTTCATTACTAAATATTGAGTATTCTACGACGGACGCATATATAAAGAGTCTACGGTCTTTTGAATTTGAATTATTCCTGATACATTACAATTATGTTGCAAAAATCTTTATTTAAATGCACAAGACATTATGCGAATCAGTAAGTATACATTTTTACCAACTTTACACTTGGATATAATTATTCTAGTAAAATGACAAAAACATCTTTTTAAGTTAAGTATGTGGCACGAAAGCTAATTAATTACTGAGAAATAAAACTTTGTTTTTACTCATGTGGAAGATTTTAACCCGTTTTTTTGTCAAGACAAGTTTCTATGAAAGTACTTTATTAAAAATACACTTTTTTTTAAACTTTCAGAGCATTTGTTCAACCGAAACACAGTCCTTTGAGGAATAAAATAATAAATGAGTTTGACAATTATGTTCCGATTGTAATCGATCAAAGATTGGCGAAAGTGAAAAAACTAGACTCTGTAATAAAAGAAAGAATGAAAAGGGTGAGTCATGAAGATCAACAATCTATTTAGTAACTCAAAAAACATACAGACGAATTAAGAACCTCCTCCTTTTTGGAAGTCGGTTAAAAACACTGTAGTAATTCAGTGACTAAACTAGGGAGTTGATTAAAAAAAAATTGACTTTTAGAGGTTACATTAACATTGAGTAACATGGATATATATTTAGATTGTTTTTAATTCTAAACGAAGAAGTCGCGAGCAAAAGCTAGTAATTACATATACAGGGTGTCCCAAAATTCAACGATAAGCTAGTGCCAGTGCATCACCAGATCGGTACCTGCATAGAGAAAATTAATAAAAAAAATCTAACTTTTTTAGTTTAAAACTAAACTTATTTGAATTTAATTGCTCCTTGATACCCGACCCCATTCAAATACCCACTGTCTCTTGAGCTGCAAAGATATCCCTGCTTTTTTATTTGTAATGGGTAGCTTAGTAACATAGCTAATAATTGCGGTTGAAAACGGGACCTAAATATCTGTAGTTTAAGTACAAAAATATAATTACTTTAACTGTTTGCTTAAAAATTTCGAATATTTTAACTTTTCATCAACTTTGTCATGCTACCGTGAAAAAAAAATGTATGGAGGGTACCGTGGCATGTTGTTACAAAAGTTGGCGCATCTCATCAAGATTCTAAAATGGTACAATGTTATGGTAGAAACATGCAAGAACCCTGTTAACATTTTTTTGAAGTACTGAAAAGGATTATTTTGCATAGTTTCAAAGAACTTTACTAAGTGTTTACACAAGTTTTAAGTTACAGATTTGTGTCTAATTACCTTTATTTACACGTGTTGGGGTACGAGCGTGTTAGATACTATTGATAAGTCGGAGTGAAACAGGTAGTAAAGTCATAATAAGTGGACCCCCTGGGGTACTTTATTTCTTAACTTTAATGAAATAAAATAACAATTATGAGTTTCATTTAAACCATCATGAGCATCACCACCACCAACTAGACAGAATTTAATCGAAATAATTAGTTTTTGTTTCTTCTGTACTGTGATTGTGATGGTGATGATGATGTTGCACTCCGACTTATTACTAGTAGGTTTCTAACACGCTCGTACCTCAAAACGTGTAAATAAAGGTAATTATACACAAATCTATAACTTAAAACTTGTGTAAACACTTAGTAAAGTTCTTTGAAACTATGCAAAATAATCCTTTTCAGTACTTAAAAAAATATATTAACAGGGTTTTTGCTTGTTTCTACCATAACATCGTACCATTTTTGAATCTTGATGAGATGCGCCAACTTTTGTAACAACATGCCACGGTACCCTCCATACATTTATTTTTCACGGCAGCATGACAAAGTTGATGAAAAGTTAAAATATTCGAAAATTTCAAGCAAACAGTTAAAGTAATTATTTTTTTGTACTTAAACTACACATATTTAGATCCCGTTTTCAACTCCAATTATTAGCTTTGTTACTAAGCTACCCATTACAAATAAAAAAGCAGGGATATCTTTATAGCTCAAGAGACAGTGGGTATTTGAATGGGGTCGGGTATCAAAGAGCAATTAAATTCAAATAAGTTAACATAACTTTTAAACTAAAAGAGTTAGATTTTTTTTATTAATTTTCCCTATGCAGGTACCGATCTGGTGATGCACTGGCACTGGCTTATCGTTGAATTTTGGGACACCCTGTATATTACTTTCATCGTCGGGAAACAATAAAATTGTCATCATTTCCCTATCCTTGTCGTGCTCCCTTAAGCCTTGTTCACCCAAGGATAGTATTTTAGTCGAGAAGCAAATAGCATTTATCCGAACAAAGGATTTACTACTGTTCGGACTCGTTTAATCCTAAATCTGCGCACTAGGGTAGTATTTTAGTAACTAAACGTGTCCGAACAGCAACATTTTAGTAGAATACATTAGTAAATACTTTGTTCGGATAGATGATACTTGCTACTAGACTAAAATACTATCCTAGCGTACAAGGCTGTAGGGTCGCCGCAACAGCGTTTCGTCCTCCGCGTGGAATGTAAAGTTCTCAATGAAAAATAATAATTTCCAGGCATCAGAATATTACACGGTCGGCAGAAATCCTGTGCAAGGAGAATTTATGTTGTTGGCTTTCGAATCAATGAATAAGGACTTGAAGACCACGGATGATTTAGTTCGTCAACTACAAGCGGTCGTTACAACCGTTGAACTGGTAATTAGTTTTTTCACTGTAGTTTCTACCATTTATGTTTTATTTTTAGACCTTATTTTTGAATATATTTCTGTTGAAAATTATCAACTATTGTCATGTTACCAGAATTTATTCGCTAGTTAAGTAAAGATTATAAACTGTTTTTTTTTTTTATATGAGAAGGGGGCAAACGAGCAGCGGATCACCCAAGTTAGTTGATCCGACGCCCACGGACACCTGCAACGCCAGAGGAACCGCTAATTACCGCTAATTATAAACGTTGCTTACAAGCTGACTCCTGTATTTTAAATCTTAACGATGTGCGTGTAGACACATACTACTTAAGTATTAATTACTTTACCCGATGCTCTTACTGTGAAGGAATACATCGTGACCTGCACATATCGGCGAAGAAATTCAAAGATATATGTGAAATTACGCAAAATACGCGGTAGTCGTGGAGTTGCGGAAAATGGAGCCCATCATGGGTTGAACTACTACTACTACTTTTAATTACTAGACATAACATATTTCGCATTTATTCTAGGTACAGTCATATTTCTTCTTCTGAGATGATTTGGAAGATAACGCTCAGATCCGTTTAAACAAACCTTGCTGGCATTTGTTGGACAATACCGGAATGATGGCTTTCAACGACGCCTGCGTCATGAGGAGTTTTATAGATGAGATAGTCAGACAGAACTTTAAAGGAGAGTTACGTGAAAATATACTGAGTGTTTATCATCAAGTAAGTTTACTCTACGTCAATCTTTCTTAGCGGCTCCAGAGCTGCGCATAAAGAACGCTTAGCTAATCTGCAATTTTTGCTTTTAAGTGGCTTAAGCAGTATAAACTTGTATGTCGGCGACCCCCACCTGTATACGGACCTCTATGAGGTTGGTGCGAATGTCGGTTGGACTAAAATCGCAGAATACGAAAAAAAAAATAAATTTAATATTGCGTTAATTTTTAACTAAGCATATATTAGGTGTCATAGGGACAGTGCTAAAGTGCTAAGCGTTCTGGTGCGTTCCTTGGAGATCCCGGAACCTTGCACTTGAGGTTGGCCAACGACCCTCTCGTTAATGGGTAAAATCCTACATAACCCTGTCTTCCCCCAGAAGGCAGGGTTTATCTTTAGAAGAATTCCCCGACGATTAAAAAAACAATATTACCTTTTGTATTTCAGATATATTTTTACGCATCTGCCGGTCAACATTTCGACGCCGAAGTGGCAAAATCCAGAAACTTCGACAATTATACAATAGCAAGATACGATGATACTCATATAATTAAGTCTTCAGTGTATGCAATTATATCTCCACTTCTGTTGGCGTTGTCTCTCAGTAACAAGTTGAACAAAGGGTCTTGTGATATTGTTGAAAATGTTTCTGGTGATATTGGCATATTAGTTCAATGTCATGTAAGTCTATATTTTACTTTTAAATTAATAGCCCAGTCAATTCGAACATTCGAAGTTACAATGTATTAATTTCCAACAAGCTGAAATCGTTCAAAATATAATTGTATTTAGTTCCCAATATTTTCTCCTGTTTGGAAAAAATATTCAATGTCCAAGATTAAAGAAATGAGTTTTACGTGATTTTTAGCAAAACAGCAGGTTTTATGATGAAAATATCTTTCAGGTTGTTGGGAATTAGTGTAACTTTACTATAAATTGTCTGTTTATCTTGACTGGGCTATAAGATTATATTTTAGTAAATAACTCAATCATCATTGCCTTTCCTCCATGGAGTAGAAACCCTCATTAAGCGATTCCCATCAATACTTTCTTCGCTTATCTTGTAGCCATCTACATTGAATATCATTATTTACTTGACTGGGAACTAAGTTAACGTATCTATTTCCAGAATGATTTGATAGACTTTTACAACACGAAGGGTACAGTGAAAGGTAAAAGTGGATCAGATATACAGTTGGGCAAGTGCACGTGGGTGGCCGCCGCGGTTCTGGCGAACTGCACTCCGGCGCAGCGACGGATCTTCATAGAAAACTATGGCAGTTCAGATCCAGTAAAAGTTAACCGTATTATCCAATTATACGAAGAGATAAATGTTGAAAAACTTTATAGACAAGAGGAACAGAAACGATTTGATATATTCAGTAAAAAAATTGCCGAGTTGTCCAAGAACGCTGCGCTTTCAGCTGAATTCTTCAAGAGTTTTTATAATTTAGTTCATTCTTATACCCAAGATATTTCTACTTTGATGTATGACAAATTTTAAAATATTTTGATCATCTGAACATGACTTAAACGATATACAGCGTGTCCCAAAATTCAACGATAAGCCAGTGCCAGTGCATCACCAGATCGGTACCTGAATTGGGAAAATTAATAAAAAAAATATTTTTGTTTAAAAGTTATGGTAACTTTTTGAATCTAATTCAATTAGCCACTGTGTCCACAACTATAAAGATATCCCTGCTTTTTATTTGTATTAAGTAGCTTAGTAACATAGCTAATAATTGTAGTTAATAATAGGACTAAAATATCTGTAGTTTAAGTACAAAAAAATAATTACTTTAACCGTTTCCTTGAAACTTTCGAATATTTTAACTTTTCATCAGCTTTGTCATGCTACCGTGAAAAAAAAAACGTATGGAGAGTACAGTGGCATGTTGTTACTGGTCATTCAATATTTAAACACTAGATGGCGTTACTTTTTTACTTGTTTACTTTCAAAGTTACAAAAGTTGGCGTATCTCATCAAGATTCTAAAATGGTGCATTGATATGGTATAAACCTGCAAAAACTACTCTGAAAAGGATAATTCCGCAAAGATTCAAACGAACTTTAAAAGTGTTTTAAAGGAGGTTCTTAGTTACATATTGAGATAAAAAAAAACTATTGCACGTCATTGTCATTGTAATTTTATGTCAGTACCTACGATTAGTTGACTTCGCATTTATTTGTCCACAAATTCTCATAAATATCGTACTAACGACTTTTAATTGATTTAAGGACTAACTGATTTCCAAAAGGATTAAGGTTTACTGATATTTTACCATGCCACGCAGCTTTGGAATACGCTAATATGCATTTTATTTATGGGGAGTGCCGATGCAACGCAAACGCGGCGTGTAGGCTCTATTGGCAGAGATATCCAAATTTACAGAGACACCCAGATTATCGCGTTTTTATAAATGTCCTTCGAGCATTCTCCGAAGGCCGTTTTCTAAGGAGCCGTAAAAATGCAGGTCGGTCTAGGTCTAATTTTGAAGCAAAGGTACTCGAAAAAATTGTTAATGATCCGAACATTTCAGTCCGTGTCCTACAAGAAAGAACGGGAATCCCAAAAAGTACCTCACATCGTATTCTGCAACGTCACAGATTTCATCCTTACCACGTAAGACGTGTACAAGCATTGTTACCCCGAGATTATCCTGCACGGAAAGAGGTCTGCCAATTGATGATCAGAAAAAAATTTGAGGAACCAAATTTTCTCGACAGAGTTTTAACGTCGCACGAGACAACTTGTAAAAGGAATGGCTATTTAAACCTTCATAATATTTATATTTGGAGTACGGAGAACCCGCACTTTACGCGAGAAGACCGGTTGCAATACCAGTTCAAAGTGAATTTGTAGACGGGCATATTAAATGGTAAAGTCATCGGTCCAGTTGAGTTGCCAGCAGTCGTGAACGGCGAAACCTATTTATTTTTTTTGCAAAATGATTTGCCGGATTTACTAGACGATGTACCATTAAACATATTACGAAGTATGTGGTACCAAAACGACGGTTGGCCAGCTCATAACGCTCGTCCAATGAGAAATAATTTAGATAAAGATTATGGAGGACGGTGGATCGGTCGTGGAGGTCCAATATCATGGCCAGCCCGTTCTCCACATTTGAATTCGCTGGATTTTTTTTACTGGGCCTACCTTAAAGACAAAGTCTATGCAGAACAAATGACGACAATTGGCAAACTCCGTCAAAGAATCATAAACGCTACAGAAGAGATAAACCGACGGGAATATACCCGAGTAGTTAAAAGATATTTTTTAAGGCGTTGTCGCGCATGTGTTGACGTTAATGGTCCCCAATTCGAACATTTAATTTATGTATGTATTAGTTTAAATTTAAGATAATAGATACAAAATGAGATAATGATAATATTGCTTTACTCTGACTTATCGTGGTACTTTTGTCATCTATCTCACTCACACTTCCAAATTTATGAATAGCAGTTTATTTTATTTGAATATGTAACTAAGAACCTCCTTTAAAACACTTGTAAAGTTCTTTGAAACTATGCGAAATTATCTTTTTCAGTACTTGATAAATAAAAGGGTTCTCGCAGGTTTCTACCATAACAATATACCATTTTCGATTCTCGCCATATCCACCTTGCGCTACCATCCGACAAAAGCTGCATTGCATATAAATCAGGGGTTTACCCGAAGTATCTTTCGATTGGCGATATCACTAAAGGAATCGACAAAAATGTATGAAACTGACGTTCGATAACTTAAGGGCTTGGCACGTGTGAGATATCAAACATCTTTTTCAGTTCCATACATTTATGATATTCGCTATCGAATCGCTTTGTAGAGCATGAATTTTGGGCAACCCCCTAGGGTACTCCCTATACTATGACAGCGAACTACACAATTTTCATCCAGTAGGTACGAGTATGACGTCATACCTTTCCATAGCGCCATACCAAGTTTTCCAAATCGGTTCACTAGTTTATAGGCCATTGTATAGGCTTTGCATTCAAACAGACAAATCTCTTTTTTAATATTAATACACAATAGATAACGTAAAAAAAATCTCAGCTATGCAAAAACACGATCGGAATATGCATGTACACGTGCCCCGCGTACTATGTGATGTCCTCGTGAAATAGAATAAAAAAAAAAAACTCCGTGTCACAGAAGTATTTCTGTCAGAATGGACATTTGTCAGATATTTATGTATCAAATAAGTAAAGCATATTTATGTCTTACGATTTCTTACTTTCTATTCATTGTATACTTACATAAGATTAATAATAATTAAATTACTCCTTTATCCGTTTTAATTAACAAACAATTTATTGTAATTACTGTAATTAAATAATTACAGCTGTAAAATAGAATCTATTGTATATTAAATAAATATGTTAGTCAACAGAAATTGTTGTTTTTCTAATGATCTAGTATTGCAGATACAATTTCTTACACATTGAAAAAAAAAACATTCAATCGTCATTCTTTTCTAAAGAATGTAGTTAAAGGACTTACAAATTTAAAGGCCATCATTATAAAAAGGTTAAAGGTTTTGACCCATGGTGGAATAAAGAAATAATAAGAATTCTAATAAAACTTTGTATTTTTGTATGCATTGAAATAGCTCAAGAAGTACTAGGCCGATTTCAAAAATTCTTTCACCATTAGAAAGTTACATTATCCCCGAGTTATATAGACTATATTATTTAATTCCACGTGGACGAAGTCGCGCACAACAGCTAGTATTAAAATATGAGAAAGCACAACTTTTTAGATGTCCCGTTCCAAGTTTTTTAGTACACGCAATTTGGCCTTAAGTGCGTCAGTTCATCTTTTATTTAGTAAGGCAAGTAATGAAAAATGAGATAAAAAAATATTTGCTCTTCTTTAACCTTTAACCACCGAAGTGGTTTTTTTATAACTTATCAACGATGAGTAAGCCTAACAGGCCCCTAGTAGTTTGTGTATTATTTGTTCATTATTTAACGTTAAAAAAAATAATGAAAACACACGAATTTCTATAAGAAAAAAATATTATTATTTGGATGGATTAATGAAGCAAAACCTTTAAAAGTCGACTTTAAGTGCTTACATTTTGATTACATATTGTTTTTGTGGCTATGTTCTTTATTTTTTACCGCTTCGATTAATAAAATTAAATAGTTACCGGGTAACGTACCAATTCGAAACCAAAAACTGTCCATCTGAATATATTCTAATCCAGTCGTTGGATAACATTTAACAAACGTAAACGTATAAGGAAAAATAGTATTTAATATCGCCTTTAACTAGAAAATATTATGTACTTTTTATCTACCGTTCTGTTAAACAGCTTGTGCTAATTGAGCAAGGTTGGCGAGAGTTGATCAAATTTTTGTAACAGTGATTAATGTTGATCAAAGGTTTACTGGGCAATTTACACGGGTAGGGGTCACGGTAGAATAACGTCGAGGCCTTTCAGGCCACATGTTGGTACTTAAAGGTTAAAATTGACGTTAACTAAGAGAGAGATTAAAAAAATAGTGCGAAACTGGTGTTTTTTTATAATCACCAATTGCTTAAAATAGTGGGGGGTTTGTATATAAAGCGCTTGTTGTGTAGAAAATTATTAAGTGATTCAATAAATTTTTACTTTGGCAAAATGTTATCGCGTAGATTATTTAGGAATGGTGTAAATATATACAGAGATAGGTAAGTTATAGGTTTTTTAATACTATAAAGTGGCCAACGAGCAAGTGGCCACCCGGATTCCCTGAAATAGCGAAGCGACCGCTCCCCATAGACATCTGCAATTGCAGATGCGTTGCTTACCCTTAATCTACGGAGGAGGAGACGCACATCAAGAGGGTAATTCCTCTTCCTATACGTCCCCTCCCCCGCCGTATCCACTTCCCTTCCCATCATTTCCATATAAGAAAAGGATAGGAAGGGATAGTGGACTAAAATTAAGCCTCCGGCACTACACTCGTCAGACTACTCGGAATTGCTTCAATTTGACGCATGTCTTCTGTGTGGTCGTGGTATTTTACCTGGCGAGCCGGAAAATTCGTGCAAAAATGTTGAAGCGGGCTCTAAAATGTTAAAAGTATAATAACATATAATACAGTATAAACATGCAACCTGCACATATCAGCGAAGAAATTCAAAGATATGTGTCTTCACGCAAAATACGCGCTAGTCGTGGAGTTGCGGAAAATGGAGCCCATCATGGGTCAAAACCTTTAACCTTTAACCTTTATAAAGAACCTTTTATTTTCAGATTCTACAGTCAAGAGAAGTCAAATTCGCTGATGGTGAAACTTGTCAATGAATTTGATGACTACGTTCCGAAAATTGTTGACGAAAGTTTAGCTAAAGCTACGTTACTTAAATGTGAAGAAATGAAGAGTAGAATAAAAAGGGTAAATAATTTTCAAATAACAAATAACTTTAGCAAAAGTAAATCTACAAAATTATTAACTACTTTTTGGGGCGACCCCTTTACTGCGAGTGAAAGGGGTTGCCAGTAACTCTGCGGCTAAATTAGACCGAGTTCGTGATATAAACAGACTTGACAGATTTGTTCGTACTCGGTCTAATGAAGCCGTAGGTTAAATTAATAATTTATAGAAGTTATGTATATCTTACAGGTAACAGAATATTATACAGTGGGTCGAAAACCAGTGCAAGGAGAATTCATGATGTTCGCTTACGAATCATTTGATAATCCAAAGAACATTGGCGAAGAGAAATTACATCAACTAAAGGCATTAATAGTTGCGATGGAAATTGTATGTATATTCTTATCTATTAGCTTGCATTCATACCGACTGTTTTTCGACGTCAGCGTTGGCGTTTCTTTTTAACGATGTCGCTCATTACGAACACTGTAAAATCACTCTTCTTGTTTTGTAAATCCAGAGCCCAAAATGCAACGCAGCGTGATAAAACAATGTCGCGATTTTAAAGCGCTTACTTATGAAAGATTACATGGAAATGCATTTGTTCTATATCAATGCTAGCGTGCGTTAAATAAGCGCTCGTGTGAATACGGGTTTAATGACGTCATTAAAGTATATTTCTTATGCATTTAAATAAAACTAACAAGCTTACGACAGTTTAAAACACAGTTACTTATATAATTTATTAAAACGTGTCACGTATTTGTTATATGATTTTGTCACGAAGGATTACATTTTATACTATTTAAGATGCAACAATAAATATGGAGACGTTTGGAATAAGTTACGATACTATGAAGGTCAATTAAGATTTTGATGGATAGCGTTCGTCTTCGTAGGGCTTAATGGTCAACTGACCCTAGTCTAGATCGGTCCCGGCGTGTTCCACTGGAGATTCCGGGATTCCCACCAGGCATTCTCGCACTAGAGGATTTCCACCGAGGGGGTTTTAGTGAGTAGAAATCTCACATAACGCTGACTTTCCTCCAAAAAGCAATCTAACAATTCATTACCAGCTTACTGTATGCCCCCATTGAGAGACGCGAAGCCTACCTTCCCTAAGGGGTGACTGGGCCATAGTCAAAAGCGAATTATAACTAATAGTTATTTCTTGGAAATTACCAGTTACATGTAAAAACGCCTCTTTTGTTTAAAAATTAATTTAAAGTATATTTTTGCTGTTTTATAGATGCAAAGTTACGCCTTCATATGGGACGACTGCGAGGACGACTCGAAGTTACGTTGCGGCAAAACATGCTGGCACTTGGTAGATGACAATGGCACACTGGCCTTGCTCGACGGCTGCGTCATGAGGAGCTTTATGGAAGAGATCGTTCGACACAACACTAAAGGGAAACTGCGTGACCAAGTCTTAGATATATATAACAAAACATATTTAACAGGCTCTTTGGGTCAATATATGGACACTGTCGTCCAAAGATCCAAAAACTACGATAGATTTACAATGAAACAATACGACGCGACTAATGTATTTAAATCTGCATTTTATTCTGTTAAAACACCAATTCTGATGGGTTTGGCGCTCACCGACAAGTTGAACAAGGACTCTTTTCATATCGTAGACCATGTGGGCGCAGACATTGGCGCAATGGCTCAGATTCACAACGACTTGTTGGATTATTTTAATACAAAGGAAGTGGTAAAAGGTAAAACTGGAACAGACATCCAGGAGGGCAAGTGTACGTGGGTGGCCGTGACAGTACTACGTCACTGCTCGCCGGAGCAGCGACGCATCTTCATAGAGAACTACGGCAGCTGGGACCCCGACAAAGTTAATCGTATTTTACAGCTGTATGAACAAATGGACCTGGTACAATTATACAAGCAGGAAGAAGAAGCGCGTTTTGAAATCTTCTATAACAAAGTTAGAGAGTTGCCTAAAGATGCAACACCATCTGGAGACTTTTTCGTAAAATTCCACAGCTTAATGCGTAAATACACGGATAATATATCTGCTTATTGGTATGATTAAATGGAAATATAAAATGTTAATAGTATTTTGTAGTACATTATTCATTGTTGTTTAAATAAAAGGTTTTGGAATAAATATTAAAGTTATCGTATTATTTTTTTTACACTTTTATACAGGTATCCTGTTGCTATGCGTCTCCTCCTCCGAAGATTCCTTAATCTTGTGGGCAGCGCTTCTGCAATTGCAGATGTCTATGGGCAGCGGTCGCTATTTCAGCGAGTCCAGGTGGCCGCTTGCTCGTTTGCCACTTTATAATATTAAAAAAAGGTATTTTGGTAGTGGCAACTCATGGAAAATGGAAAAAGTGAGTGAGTGATTTCTTCTGGAGACAGATTGAGTAGGACGCAATGACGTCATGGGTGTTTTTACGACAGGAAGTCGATATGTCAAATAGCGAAACGTAATACGACCTATCACATTGTATGGGAGCTTCATGGCCATTTTCACCAACCATCCCTAAATTTTAGGTAACCCTTAACGCAATATAAATGTCACTTAACACTACTTTCGTTTTCACCAACAGTTAAGTGTCACTTTAGACTGCAAGGGATCCGTTAGATTTAGAAAGACCCTTAAGCAAAATGACACCTATCTAAAACTACTTTAGGGGTCGGTTGGTGAAAACGGGCATCAAGTTACCCTATGGCTTTATTAGACTGACGTAACGCAAAGAACGGCCTTACGCCCAAGGAAAATCTTCGTTTTTATCAAACTCAGTCTTATGAAGCCCTAGTGTTAGGGTCCAAAGGTACAAGTTTTATGCATTATCAAACATTTTCAAGTGAACAAGTGAAATTTTATCTAAATAAAGTAAAAAATAATAGGTTCAAAGATGTTTA
>QDHC01004249.1:0-10418 GCA_013186455.1 Papilio dardanus tibullus | reverse complement strand
TATAATTAGTTCAGATACATGGCTCATGGCCCATTTACAATACAAACTATGCTTTCGTCACGATCTTTCATTTATGATTGATCAATGTCAGTACTCATCGAACACGTTATTCGAATTTAAACTAATTTCTTCTTCTCATTCCGACATATATATTTACCCGACCCTCTTACGGCGAAAGGAAACTTCGAGAGCAACCTGCACATATCGGCTGAAGAAATTCAAAGATATGCGTAAATCATGCAAAATACGCGCTAGTCGTGGTGTTGCGGAAAATGAAGCCCATCATGGGTCGAACTACATAACAGTTTATCATTTAATGTTTTTATACATATTTATAACTAGCTGTTGTGCGCAACATCGTCCGCGTGGAATAAAATGATATAGCCTATGTTACTCAGGGATAATGTAGCTTTATAATGGTGAAAGAATTTTTGAAAACGGCCCAGTAGTTCTTGAGTTATTTTAATAAAAACAAAAATTCAAAAATACAAAGTTTCTCTCTTTAGTATAAATAGAGGAAACATGAAAAATCTAATGAAACTTTCTCATTAATAATTAAAACGTATTTCTTCGTAAGATAAATATTTTATTGCTAAGTAAGGTTTATTTGTCCTTTGTTAGAGGGCAGCGTGTAGTTAGTTGTGCGCGTTCCCGGGAGAGGGAGCCTCCGTCGCAACAAATCCCATTACTCGTGTAAATTGCTCTCCGACCTCGTGGAGACGTGCGCCAAATGCCGCACACTTTTATCGAAAGATAATTAAACTCAAAGTACATAAATCAATACCTATTCTAGAACAGGAAAATAGCCCTCAAAATCTTTACTAATATTATGAAGAGGAAAAATTTCTATTTTTGTATGTTTTATGCAAAGATATATTATACTGTAGATGGAACACGAGATGCCTAAAAGTGAGGCATTTTCTTTGACCTCCGGAGGTCAAACGTAGGGAGATTTCCCTTAGTGTTAACCTCTAAATTACATTTGCCGACATAAAAAGTCGACCGAATGTAACCTCTTTTCTCAAATTAAATTTTTATTTCATAGTATTTACTAAAGCTTAATATTATAAATGTCGCATGCATGGATGATGGCAGAGTTCCCAAACGCCTGTTGGTGAGTAAGCCGGATGGACGAAGAGCACGAGGTAGGCCAAAGCTAAGATGGCTAGATGACGTTGAACGTGATTTTAGGAATATCGGCGTCAAGAGCTGGAAGCAAAAGGCCCAAAGTAGAGCAAATTGGAGAAATTTACTGGACCAGGCCCGGGCTCACCCGTGGCTGTAGTGCCTCAGATGATGATGAAGAAATTCAAAGATACATATCTTTGAATTTCTTCGCTTCACAGATGTGAAATCGACCATCCCACACTGGGCCAGAGTGGTTGACTATGGCCAGTCACCCCTTTAGGGGGTAGCCTCCGCGGCTCTCAGTGGCGACATAAAGTGGGCTGGTGATGATGATGTATTTTGTATTTCTTTCGCCGTTAGAAAGCTACATGATCCCCGAGTAACGAGGGCTACCTTTTTTTATTTTCACGCGGATGTAGTCGCGAGCAAAAGCAAGTATACAATAAAATGTGAAAGAATTCTTGATTTCCTGAGAATATGAGTCTGTAAAAACACACCTTAGGCAGCGGGCACGAAATAAGGAGCGGCGCGGTGGGTGGTTAGGTTGTCAACTTTTTTTCTTTGAGTTTTTTAAAATATTTGTGACGTGACGTCGGCATTGTAAGCGAAACGATATAATCTCTCAATATGAAAGGTCAAACTACGGTATTACAGGATTTCCCTTTGTACCTGAGACCGAGGGACCCGTGGTCTGAGTGAGACGTTTTATATTTAAGGCCCAATTACATGGTACCAGTTTCTTGCATGTAGCATATGATTATAGGGAAGGACAAAATGGTCTGGTTTAGTCTAAACATAACGTAACATTATTGATCTAATGTAAGAGTTTAGATTCAAAACTAGTGTACAAAAATTTTATACTGGCATACCATTTTTTTAATCTATAATCGCGTGCAAACAGTTCTCTACCATTTTTGAATATCGAATATTGCGTGCGAACTATTTCTTTCTATTATCGCACTGGTACGTACAAAAAACTGGTACCCTGTAATTCGCCCTTTACTCTACTACTTATATTTTATTCACGTTTCAAGAATAAAAACCATACGTATGTTTGATACTTTTAGAATACTTTTAAACTTAACTATTGCTCGAAATTCAATCACAATTAGTTATACTTAATTTAAACAAATACATTTATTTGTTCGCGCGATTTCCTTAAAAAAGCTAAGAGCCTGTAATATTAAGGTAAAAAAGTAATCAATACCTATTAAAAACATAAAAAATACTGCTTCCTATTTAATAAACCTTAACGACTTTTATTTTAATTTTATTAAATACTAGCTCTTGTGCGCGACTTCGTCCGCGTTGTATTAAAAATATAGCCTATGTTACTCGGAGATAATGTAGCTTTCTATGAGTGAAAGAATTTTTGAAATCGGCTCAGTAGTTCTTGAGTTATTTCAATACAAACAAAAATACAAAGTTTCTTTATAATATTAGTATAGACTAGCTCTTGTGCGCGACTTCGTCCACGTGGAATTAAGTAAAATTAGTAAGCCTATATTACTTAATTCCACGTATATAGTACAGTACAGATAGGTCGCCAGAATAACTCATTAAATATATAGGTCAAATATTTTGTGGTATTCAGCTCTTTATTTCCAAGCATTCAAGTGCGTTACTTGATGCCACTGGTCTCTCACTAATTGAGTCACGTTCTACAGTAATGCTTCACCTCCTGACAAACCCGGATTATACTGCTATACAAATCACTCGTAAGTTTTTATCTTTATTAATATAAAACTTAATTAAAACCTTAAGCATAATAATTATGATATTTTTTCAAATTTTAAAGCATCACCTAAGTATTTATGAAAAAACTAGCGACTCGCCCCGGCTTCGCACGGGTACAATACTGATACTAAATACACTACAGAAAAACTGAACATTGTATATAACAGCCATACTAACAATATTTGCACCCGTGCGAAGCCGGGGCGGTTCGCTAGTTTTATATACATATATATAAACCTTCCTTACGAATCACTCTATCTATTAAAAAAAACCGCATCAAAATCCGTTGCGTAATTTTAAAGATTCAAGCATATATGGGGACAAACATAAAAAAGCGTTATTGTTCGCGTTATACTGTGTAAGGATAAGGCTAAGGAATAAGGTATAAGGACTAGTAGTCCAATATAATTCAAAAAATTAGCAACCAACTTTCGGAAGGCGGTGAAAAATAGCTTTAAGCACTTTTTCTCCACTGTGTCAAATTTTATGTTCATCGCGATTTCCTAAAAGATCCAAATTATACTTATATAATGATAAATATATAGTAAAACTATGCATCTTTAAATCTATTGCGTCATTTAACAGCGATTTTAACGACACCGTATCCGCGGATTTCCAGCAAACCGTGTCCAGTGTTTGAAAATAATGTGTCGGGATTACGTCTGATCATAAAATCAATTAATTACGGATAGTATAATTATCGTGTCAATCGATGTATTGCATATTTAAGTTTAACTATTAACTAGCTGTTGCTCGCGACTTCGTCCGCGTGGAATTAAACAATAAAGCCTATGGGCTTCGGGGATAATGTAGCTTTCAATGAGTGAAAGAATTTTTGAAATCGGCCTAGTAGTTCTTGAGTTATTTCAATACATACAAAAATACAAAGTTTCTCTCTTTATAATATTAGCATAGATTAATAGACCCAGATCCAGCGATTCAAGAGACCTGCGTTATTTTATAAAACCTTAAAATTTCAGTGTTTACGTGTCTCCATGCGGGCATATACGACCAGCGACTAAATAAATAGAGGGATAGAGTTCGAGTTGTGATAACTTTAATTGGTAACAGGTAGTAAATATGTATAAAATGTAACCTTACTTTAGTTAAAGTAAGTATAAGGCTCAATTTTTGGTCTGTCTTTAGGCGAGTTCAAAGTCCTGACGGATCTCTTGAACCTCATTAATTAAGCAACGCTCCGGCCTCCGCGATTTCTCTTTGTCTGCTATCAAATGGTAATTAATACCTACTTGTGATTTAAAAAAAGTTTACACAACATACCTATACGAAGTACTATAAGAACTTTTCGTTACTTAAATATCCATACTAAAAAAAGGTTAAAGGTTAAAGGTTTTGACCCATGATGGGCTCCATTTTCCGCAACTCCACGACTAGCGCGTATTTTGCGTGAATACACATATCTTTGAATTTCTTCGCCGATATGTGCAGGTTGCATCACGATGTTTTCCTTCACCTAAGAGCGTCGGTAAATATGCACATATGAAAATCGAAAATCGAAAAACACATTGGTACATGCCGGGACCTGCAGTTTACAAGTCAAGAGCTGGAACCCCTGAGCCACCGACGCTCTATACTATACTAGTATTAAAAAGAGAGAAACTTTGTATTTTTCTATGTAGTGCAATAACTCAAGAACTACTGGGCCGATTTCAAAAATTATTTCACCATTAGATAGCTACATTACCCCCGAGTAACATTGGCTATATTATTCCACGCGGAGGAAGTCGCGCACAACAGCTAGTATTAAATAACTTACATTAATAAAACTTTTTTCCATCATGCAGAATGATACGAAATTCATAGACAAATAAAAGAAAGTCGCAATACACAAAATACATATAATTTTAAAATAGTTTAATAATAAATAATTAAAATAAACCACGATATCCATAGACTTATCGAATTAGACCAATTAATATTAAAAATATGTAATATAAAGTTACAAACATTTTATCGCAGGAAAATAGCGTTAATTTAGTATTAATTACTAAACTGAAAACTACGAAATTTGTGTAAAAAAAGCAATAAAAACTTATTTGAATTCATTAAGGTCCGATAGACGAAGGAAGCTTATTTTTATTAAAAGACAGTGTCTTATCAGAGCCTTAATGTATTGGATTTTGGAAGCTTTTTTGCTTACTTAATAAGGCAGTCCGATGTTAGCGTTAAAAGTAGCAAGAGGCTTCGAATAGAGGTATACTATTATTCAAATATCTTGGCCGTTGTCCTTGAGCTGCGCGCTGCATAGTGGCCCTTCCCCGTATCCCTTTATGTACCGTTATACCAAAAAATGTGTGCTACACAGCGTCCCGTACGATGAACTGCAAGATATTTGAAAAATACTATACTTTGACTTCATTGAAGCATCTAGTGAACTTGCATGCCAATACATGGATCCGGACAGCCAACGCTTTTTAATTGTGTTATTTTATTTTTTCTTGTAGAGGTTACATTTTTGACGAGCTGCGACATTGGTGATTCGACGAGTAACCAAAGTGGAATTGCTGCTAGGAAGGTAAATGTGATTGATCCAAACAGAGCCATGAACTGAAATAACAAAATCACGTGTAAGCATTATGCTGAATGTGACTGCATCATGTCCAAACACTGAATAAGAACTTTTTTATTTTTGCGATTAACTAACTAGGATGTCGCGATGACGTGGCCTTGGATTCACGCCTAGAATCTAGAATCCCGACAATTAAAATCTCTACTTTTCTGGATCCCGCGCTGTCCCAACCTACTCCTAGAATTGAAGATACTTATGTTCTTTGTGAACTTCATCCATCTAGCGGCATTGCGTCAGTCTAGATAGTTACTTCTGCGATTAGTCTTAAGATGTAGGCAGTGGACTCTATTATTACACAAAGTCAGAATGCGCATCTGTAATTTTTCTAATAAACTAACGTCGATGAGAAGTGATGATCACTCTACCACACTGAGTTTCTCTTTCTAAGAACAAGAAAGGCTATTTGCTTGATCATTTGCTTCCTTCAGCGATAGCAAAGTTCGCCATTGAGGGACAGTCACTGGAGACATCATTATCATTACTACAAGGAACATAACTTACACCTTTAGAGACTGTCAAATGATTTAACGTAGTTCTGGAATAATCGACAATCTGTATCAACGTCATATGCAGGATATAAACGGAGTACGTGATGCGCACGGTTGACGTCCAGCCTCTCCATTCTAATACCGGTCTATAAACATCTGTAAATATAAATATTGATTACTAACTTTGGTTCTGGAGGGACGTGGATTTGGTGGAGGAGAGGACACATAAGGGTCCTTCAAGAAACAAGCCTATGTATTCCTTAAAGGCCGGCAACGCATTTGCGGTTCCTCGGGTGTTTGCAATGTCTATGGGCGTCAAAGATCACCTCGGTGATCCAGCCGCTCGTTTGCCCCCTTCTCTTATAAAAAAGAAGGGGAAATATCCTCTTAAGCATGTACCTAATTCCACTGGCACTAATGATTTGACTTATCAGGAATGTTACCGCAATGAAAAGTTTCGGTAACAATAAGAATTTCTTAAAATAAATTAAATTGGTTTGAATGAACCTTTATGTTTACTCACTTTCAACTTTAAACACCATCCCCAATATAAATACGAATGCAAGCAATCCAAAGGTACTTCTGTATGTGCCGGCAACGATGGCTCTGACTAGAACAAGCGGTATCACACCGTCCATGTACAACATGCCGCGACATATTACCAATAGTAGCATCAAGGGAAACGTAGCCCAGAACACATATTTATATTTCTGGAAAAGAAATACTGATTATTACTGATTAAAATATGAACTAATGTAAAAAGTAAATAATCTTTACTTCTATACTAATATTGTAAAGAGGCAAGGTTTGTATTTTTGTATGTACTGAAATAAATCAAACACTACTAGGCCAATCATGGCTTATCGAATGTCATTGACAGTTTCATACATTTTTGTCGATTCCATCAGCGATATCGCCAATCCAAAGATACTTTGGGTAGCCTCCTGGTCATATTGGAGCAGACATAGGTAGTTTGTACGATTTACCTTAAACTTTTCAATATTTATCTGCTTCTGCTGCAATTTATAAATTAACAAGCCGAGGCTGAGCCCCAAAATGTAACATGTTACGTTGGTATGGCTGCGCATATAAGAGTGGTGCATGGTAGAGTCTTCCGAGAAATACTCCCGGCAATTTCTGTAAATAATTTTATTAATAATTGCCATTCTCATTTTTGCTGCTGACTAATCAGAGGCGAGGGAAGGCGTGGGTGTGGGCAGTCGTCAACGGCCTCGCGCTTACGGGGTCCTCGGGCCTCGAAATTACAAACTAGGCACGAGGCACCTAGGAGTCATAACTTCTTGGCACAACGCCCCAAAAGGGATACCCATCAAAGTATTGAGACAAAAGTTTAATAAAAGGTTTAAAAGAACTGAACCTCAATTTAAGAAATAAAAATCTACACTAATTGAAATAAATTCACCCCAAATTCTAAGCTAGGCTAAGGTAAGCTAGCTAAGCTAATTATTAAAATCCAACAGAGAAAACCATACTTTAATCGGTTAAGCGGTTTCTGAGATTAGCGCCCACAATCACACAGACAAACTATCAAACATTTTAGAATCATTAGTAGTTTTCTAGCTTGTTTTCTACGTAAAGATAAAAGGTACATATTTAGTAAGTGTTGCAGTTTTGCAACATAAAATATTATTTGCACTAGGACTGTAATGATTGACACTGGTTTACTTTAACAACTAATTACACAGACGTGTGCTCACTGTGAAGGATGGGCGAAGAAGAGCGGTGAATTATTCTATATAAATTACATAGGATTAAATGAATCCATAACAGTAAGTAAAGAAATTTACTTTATTATTATCTTGTTAAAATAATGGTAGTTCGCGACTTGAGAGCCTCGCGGTAGGTAACTCGCCAACACCAAATTTCGCACTTGCTCCACCACTGGGCCTTATGAATAATAAATTAAAGGTACTTACTCTGGTGAGAAAATAACGTGAGCGTACAAATTTTGAAAGTACGTGTGTAACGGCGCTGTGAACAGAGATATTGCAAACATCGCTCCGAGCACGATTTGTCTCTTCAGATCGCTCCTTATAAGTACCAAAATTATTGTTCCCAAGATAAACATGTGCATATCTACTGCCACATACCTGTAATAAAAAATATCTTATAATCGCACTAGCTGACGCCCGCGACTCCATCTGCACGGAACCAATAAGTTTTAGATAGAATAACCAAGATCCGTTAAACCGTTTCGGCGATACATTCAAACAGACATCCATCCATCGTCACTTTCGAATTAATAACATTACTTTTTATACGAATGATAATACCTCTTTTCTTCCTAAAAATTATATAAATCGGTCAAGCTAACAAATATAAAGTCACACGCTCGTATTTATAGTCGAGTAAAGTAAGTAAGTTCTTGAGCAAATGTAAAGACTTGAGTGTTGACTTGACAATCATTTTTGTTTTATAGACAAGAATTCTTCTTAAGGTCGAACTTATAAGCGTTAGAATTCTCAGCCAAGCATTAGTCACCTTTTTCATTATTTAAGCATCGTCCAATGGCTCGAAGTAATTAATTATTTTTTAAAAAATGGGTGTGGCGGAGCAGGAAAAGAACCGAGGGAGGACACTACACTAGCTCAGTTCAAGGGGCGATATGTTGGTATTAAAAACTAACAAAGTACTTATTCTCACCACGTGTGTATCATGCAGCGGGAGTCATCAAAGTAGTTGTTAATGTAGAGTATGTGGCGCCAACCGGCCCGCCGGCAGTCTAACACTTCTGCTCCCATCATTTTCTGTGAACATATTTGTAACAATTCAAACTCCCACTTCCCAGTCCTCTGTATGGTACATACTAGTATTGTACCGGGCTATTGTCTCTACCCACTTACCTATATTTACTATGTTCTGGCTATAAGTCGTTTCGGTGTCTTAAACGCACCAGGATTGTATTTTAGTCGAGTAGCAACAATTTAGTTACTAAACGTGTCCCAACAGCAACATTTCAGTAGTAGACTAGTTAATCCTTTGTTCGGATAATTGCTACTTCCTACTTGACTAAAATACTATCCTAATGCGAACAAGGCTTATTGAATTTGGCATTTAGTAAACTCATTACAGCGGCCCTTGTCAAGATGTCAGATAAATTCAGCGGTTCGTTTAAGTAGTATTAAGTAGAGATTTAATAATCATCTATTCTTGCAATATCTGTGGCTCTACCAAAATAATAATCTTGTTGATATAGAGGTTTGGCACGAAGATTGTAAAACAATTGAAGAGCGAAAGTTCTTGCAAGTAATTACTTAAAGCCGGCTACACACGCTCAAGTTTAACTGAACAGTTCGGCTGCCCAGTTAAAACTAACGTGTGTAGGCAAAACTAAGAACAGTACAGTTCGACTGTGTCGCTTTTAACTGTACAGTTAAAAAACTGAACGTTTGTAGCCGTCTTAATTGACTTTACACACTAAAGAACATTTATATAAATATTATTTTATAAAATAATTAACAAATTATTCATCAATAAATTACACACTTGCCAAAGCGGTCCTGTACCCACAAATCTCAGCCATGTCGCAGAGAGCGCTAACCAGACTGCGTATGGTGGGGTTAGTCTGTTGGAAAAAACTTATTTATACATTAAGACCGGTTACCGAGCTTCGCTCTGCCTCGATAGCCATTTAAAAGACAGTTTTTATAGTAACCCGGATATTCAAAAAACTAGATACAATTAGCAACAAATACCTAAACACTGTCTGTGTCTAAGTCTGTAACTATTTAAAATCTAATCAAATAATTTTATGCAATTTTTTTTTTAAATCTTTATTTATTTGGGGACTTTTGTTCATTGGAACATGTCAGTCCCATAAAACAAAACAGTATAAACAACTACTATAAGATAAAAACTTAACTAAAACATAACATAACACACAACAATACATTTCTTTGAATTAAAATTAATAATAATACAAAAATAAAGGAAAATAACATTAATATTTAAACAACTATAAGGTAATTGAAAAAACAAAAAAAATAACGAAAGTAAATCAAGAATTTTCAATAATACTACAAGGCCTTTAGCACCATGCTGCGAACCTGGTCCGCTAGGTCCCGACAGTGGTCGGGCCAGAGCAGAGGAAATTCCACCAACATGGAACCTCGGCAAATTGTGCTTTTTAAGAAGATCTTCTCTTTCCTGCCCGTTACAAACACACTCCGTAAGCATGTGTTGCACGTCTTGAATTGCACCGCAAGATTCACAATTAGGGGATTGCAATCTTTTCATCATATAGGCAAATTTGGCACACGGAATGTGCCCAGAACGAAGGCGAAAAGTTAAGACCGTCGATGACCTGCCCAATCGACATCTATTTTATGCAAATGAGTTTATTTCGTTTGGTTCGAGATATCTGAAATATACTGTCTGTCAAAAGAAATCAGTACTAACCATTTTTGTCTATACTAATATTAAAAACTAGCGGTCGCCAGCGACTTCGTCCGCTT
>QDHC01004247.1:423921-441509 GCA_013186455.1 Papilio dardanus tibullus | reverse complement strand
CTGAGTAGGTAAAGACTTAACTGGCAATAGTTAACTCGATAGAGTTAATCTGTTAAGTTATTCGATTTCATTCAAAATACATTCAAATATGGTCTTTTGGACTATTTCAGGATTATTTACTATCATAAAACATATACCGCTTTATTCCGAAACGAGAAACAGCTTTATTACTTTTATTTTTCTATGTTTGGTACTAGTACATTCATAAAAATTATTCCAAATTACAGAACATCCTTGTTCCTGGTACTTCTTATGATACATAAGTTTGTCCAATGACACCCCTGGTCTATCTTATTTAGTTCCGAGTGTCCTCCAGTATCGTATAATCGACGACTTATTGGTCCTCGCTTATCGTAGTACTTTACACATTTTTACGGAATAAGGGTTAGGTTTTAAAACAATCTGTGTTTCTACGACGAGGTATGTACAGACAAATCAACTGACCCGGTGGAAATAAGTGAAACTAAATGACAGCTCACTAGCGCCAACCTGTCAATGTCAAAGAACTGTCAAAAGATATTTCTCGTACGGTGGTGGTCTTTTTTCTTTTACACTACGTCTTCAAATCGAGTTCGCGATAAAAACGGATATTTTGTTTCTAAATAAGGTCGTTTTTTGCGCAAACTCTGACCAATGAAGCCGTAGTGTTACGGCATTTCACTTTTTATATAGTTACTTATAAATATGATTGTTCCAACTGCGATAGCAGCGCCACTCTAACCAATTAAGACTTATACAAATATAAAATTTTCCGCAGTAACATTGTTAGTTCAAGGCACTTAACTTGAGTTCAAATTAAATATACCGTGCGACATGCGATCGTATGGCTTCCTATAAAGCCTACCTCTAACCCAGCAGCGCTTGACAGCAGTCAAGGGCGGTTATTTATGTTCGCATGATCAACGTTAGTGGCTATTACGTCATAGTTTGTGATACAATATAGACCTAACAATTTACTTGATAGAATTTTTAAATGTGGGTTTTCACCGACGAAAGAGTTTATAAAATAGAGCCATTCCACTCGTTCTCTATATTATAACAAGTGTGATCATGGACTTTTACGGTTATAGATTTGATCAAAAAAAATTGCATGCGTATTGTCTTACTTACAATATCTCCTTGCTCTACCTAATAAAAATAAAAATCTTAATGACTCTCTATCTCTGTTGAACGATCTCATTTTTTAATACAATGCGAGCACTACATTGTATATTGGTATATTAAGAATCAAACTTTATAACCGCTCGCCTGTTATAAACGCATGTATCTGAAAGTAGGCTGTAGGTTGTCTCCTTCTAGGGGAAGCCGAATGTAGACGTGCTCCCATTACAATACGTCTTACTGGGCGCGCACGCTGGAGAATTCACCGCATCCGTTTATTTACATTTGACCACGATTCTGTTCGTAGTCTCGTGTGAACTTGCGAGCCGTCGTAAAGTTTGAATAGCAGTATACACGCATGGTTGTTGCTTGCATGCTTACCTTTTATTATGAACATTATCTGTATTTCTCTGGCTGCAATGGCGTGCGAAGTGTTGCCAGTTCAATGACCTTTTGTCAAATTCAGCATTATGCCAATTGAAAGGTTTTTTTATTTCACTGGGTTCATCCTATAGTCGTAGTAATGTTCTTTTATTTTTTTTATTATAGTATTGTATTTGTGTTATAGTAGTTAATGAAAAATAAACTTCCAACTTCAAAAATTCCTTACTCGCTTTTTAGAATTTCATGTTTGAAAAGGATCTACTATCTTTTTAGTTTTAGTTGGATGTTTTTGGATAGTCAGCTGCCAGTATGCCAGATGGTTTAATTTCTTTATGAAATTATTAATTAGTATATTATCTGTGATAGTAATGTTGAACTTAAATACGGTTTCCGATGACTTCATTTAGCTAACGTCATCCAATCTCAATTTATGAAAGTTTTTTTAAATGAATGGATAAAGGTTTGTACATCTTGCTGTAAGCAATTACTATATCTACTGTGCATTGTTTATATGCTGTGAATGATTTCCGTCTAGTCATTCATCGTACAATCATTCATCGTTCAGCTCTTCAAAGCATTCACTTGTTTGCTTGTTGTGATGAAGTCGACGTCTTAAAAGCGATTCTAAACGCTTTCTACGTTTTTGTTTTGTTTTTTTTCAATGGATGACACGGTATTTGTAAAGTCGGATAAATAACTCCATTGTTGGATTATGACTTGGAAAATATAGTTTTTTTAAGCTCAAATCAGCTGTTTTACGGTATTGTGGTTGGCAATATTCAGAAATACAATAAATTTTGATTGAATAAGTGATAATTCTAGTTGTAATTACAATTTAACAAAGATACTATCAACAATCCAAAGGAACCAAAGATGCTGCCCCTTAATAAGGGGTACAAAAAAATATTCAGAAATTGATAGAGTCGCCCACAAACCATCATACGGATCGCAAAGTCATAAGTCTGTAAAGCCTTGTTCGCACCAGAATATTTTGGTAGAGTTACAAGTATCCGAACAAAGGATTTACTAATTTACTCTACTAAAATGTTGCTGTTCGGACACGTTTAGACAAAATTACCTGCTAATCAACTAAAATACTATCCTGGTGCGTTCAAGGCTTTAGGTTTAATTTGATCTCGCAATTTAGACATTATTCTAGAAACGACCTTGTACGACTAGGATAGTATTTTAGTCGAACAGCAAGTAATTTAGTAACTAAACGTGTCCGACCAACATTTTGGTAGAGTACATTAGTAAATCCTTTGTTCGGATACTTACTACTTGCTACTATCCTAATGCGAACAAGGCTATAAATTCAATTCTGTACCGTAATTTCTTGTGCGTGTCTTTTGTCAATTTATTTTTTTGCACTTTTCGACACACTTTCATGCCAGTCAATTTAAATAGCTATGTTATATTTCACAGAATACATAATTAGATAATAATATAAATTTACTGCCATTATGATAAAAATACATGTAGATGTTATATTTTACATAGATACATTGTTTTAGTATATTTTTATGTGTCATAGTTCATGCCATGCGTATCCGATTCGTGCAACAATGACTGTGTTTTGTATTTTTTTGTTTGGACAAGGTCTCAGCTATTGTGTCGTACTCGTAGTGTAATAGTAAAATATATTTTAACTAGCAACCCGCCTCGTCTTCGCACGAGTGCAACTGTTATTAGTATGGCTGTTATAATCAACGTTTATAGTTTTTCTGTGGTGTATTTAGTATCAGCATTGTACCCGGGCGAAGCAGGGGTGGGTCGGTAGTGTATTATACATGAAAACCTTCCTTATGAATCACTCTATCTATTAAAAAAACCGCATCAAAATCCGTTGCGTAGTTTTAAAGATTTAAGCATATATAGGGACAAAAGTAAAAAAAGCGTTATTGTTTTATATAATAGTGTAGATGTAGATACGGGCATCTACACTTTGTAGATACAAGAGAAGACCTTTAACAGTGGTAGAGCCCGCTTCAACATCTTTGCAAGATTTGTCCGGCTCGCCCGGTGACATACCACGACCACACAGAAGACAGGCGTCAAATGGAAGCTATTCCGTGTTTCGTCTGATGAGTGTGGTGCCAGATGCCTAATTCTAGTCCACTTTCCCTTGCTATCCTTTTCGTATAAGGAATTGATGGGAAGGGGAAGTGGATATGGCGGGGAAGAGGACGTATAGTAAGAGGAATTATCCTCTTGCTTTGCGTCTCCTCCTCCGTAGATTAAGGGTTGGCAACGCATCTGCAATTGCAGACATCTATGGGCAGCGGTCGCTTCGCTATTTTAGCGAATCCAGGCGGCCGCTTGCTCGTTTGCCACTTTATAATATAAAAAATAGTTGACCTAGATTAGAAACTTTTTTTAATAACATTAACTTTGGAAAAAGGATTAAAAGAAAAGGAAAACAATTTGTGTGCCAATCAATGTGTTTTCTTTCTTTCTTTCCATACGACCACAGTTTCGGACAATTGATTAATAATCATTTAAAACGCTATAATAAATAATTTTACGTATTAAGATTGTCAATTGTTTAATTTATGGGTCTAGTTTTCTATTTTTAAATTGTAATAAAGCAAAACTGCGTCATATATTTCCACGTGTGGTTATTTTTAGTTTTGATAAAATCATATTTGGCTAGTATTTCTTTAGTAAAATGATTCATACTTCGCCTAGTATTTAATGACAATGCTTTTAGAATGTAAGAAATGTAATATCAATTGCTAAAAAACTAAAATTAAATATGTACAAAAGTATTACAAATAAAATATGGGTCCCAAATCGATGGCCGCTTTAACACGTTGTATTGTTTGTTGCCCTAAATACAGGCCAGCTCTTTGGTCACGCGAGACCTCTATTGATATATATTTTTTAATTGTTTAAAAAATCCTGTCGTTTTAATTATCTACTTTTTTGTGTACGTTATTTTTGATTGCGAGTCAGTATTTTTTTTTAATTAATAACTTCCTAATACAATTTATAAATATATTAAAAATATTTAAACATTAAAGGTAAGTTTGTTAATTAGAGTGTTAAATTATGCATGTTACGAAAAAACGCCTTGAATATTTAAAAAAATGTAATATTGCTACAAAATTTAGTTCCTCACAAAAAGTTAAAATTCTCATTTAAACATGACCGCTAAAATTGGCATCGAATGCACGTTTTTTGTAGCTTTTTAACACATTCCGCTTTATTCCGAAACGAGAATCAGCGTTATTACTGTTGTACATTCTACGTTTGGTACTGGTACATTTATAAAATTTATTCCAAAATACAGAACATATTCCTGGTACTTCTTATGATACATAATTTGGTCCAATGAGACCCCTGGTCTATCTTATTTGGTTCCGAGTGTCCTCCAGTATCGTATAATCGACTTATTGGTCCTTGTTTATCGCAGTACCTTGTACATTTTTTCGGAATAAGGGGGATTTAGTAGCAAATGCATTTTTAACACGTATTAGGCACTATGCCAGAATTAGTCGCTTGCATGAATTGCCAATTTCGATGTTTTCAACGCAACTTTTATTTTATTTAAAACTTATACATTTTTCAAGGCAAGCTAGAATACAAATATAATATAAAAAAATATATAAATACAATAAACTTAAACAAAGTTAATTAATACTAATTAATGATGAAGAAACATTTTTAATTAGTATTATAAATATGAAGCAAATAGTAATTATATAAGCATAAATTATTATACACACGCAGCAAAAATACACAAATAGCTCACGCACAAAATCAAGTACCAAGATGTTGAAGTTTTACTATAAATTTTCAGAATTGATCAACTACACTCAGCCGGTGTACGTGTGGCGAGACGACCCTAACTCCAGACAGAACACTATCAAGGAGATTATTGAGAGAGCCACATCTAAGGAGGACTGGCCTCAGGTATGATAGTGTTGAACACACTGTCCTCAGAGGTATTTCCAAACGGTTACGGCTTAGGAGCCTTCAAGAAAAGAGCTTACTCCTCCCTATAGCCTTGTTCGCACCAGGATATTTTAGTCGAGTAGCAATCCGAACAAAGGATTTACTAATCTACTCTTCAAAAAAATCGCTGTTCGGACACGTTTAGTAAAATTACTTGCTACTCGACTAAAATAATATCCCGGAGTGTACAAGGCTTTAAAGGCCGGCAACACATCTGCGGTTACTCAGGCTCAATATACGAGTAAGATAACAAAAACCCTTCAATTCGTACGTTTACGAATACTTGACAACACTATTTTCGAGTTCAGCATAAAAAAACCCTTTTATAGGACGGCAATATTATTTTTGTTGTTAAAATTAGACAATTATTTCGTTTGCTATAAAAAGTAAATAATAGTTCTAATTTTTTAATAACGTTTTTTAGTATTTTTGTACATTTGTGTTCACAACTGTACAATACATAAGTACAGTCAACTCCGGAAGTTTTAAAAACGCTGTACTCGATAATGAACTTACGTCCTCGAACGAAGGTTACCATAATCGATTTAAGTTAGACATAAATGGTTAAATTATTAACGAAACCGGTTACGTTTTTGTTACGTTCGTTACTTAAACAAGGTCTTGGTGACTTTTGAAGGCTAATTTCTTGATTAAAATTGATTTTACAAAGTTTAAAAGTGGGAAAATTTGATTTATAAAAAATATATGTACGTATAATAGTAGAATCTGGTTTAGTTCAAGTGATTTTTAACCGACAACCAAAAGGGAGAGGTTCTCAATTCGTCTGTATGTTTTATCAAATAAAAGTTATAACCTAAAAACCATTTGAAAAGATTTTAGTCACCACTATCCTACTTGTATTGTATGACGAACGTTGAATGATGAACGATGAAAAGAAAATCAGAAGTATGAAGTATTCAATATTCACTTTAATGCCTACGATGATGTTCACATAAGTACTTTAATCTATGTCCGAACATTTAATAGAATATAAAAAAATATTATTATAATCTTATTAAATACTAGCTGTTGTTAGCGACTTCGTCCGCGTGGAATTAAAAAATATAGTCTACGTTACTCGGAGATAATGTAGCTTCCTAAAGTTGAAAGAATTTTTGAAATCGGCTCGGTAGTTCTTGAGTTATTTCAATACAAACAAAATTATAAAGTTTTCCTCTTTATATTATTAGTATAGATAATGCAGTCTAACAAGTAATATAAGATTCCTTGGAATTTATTGACCTTAGAATTATAATCGGTAGAATATCTAAACACACAAGATGGCCTTATTTACTGTTTTTATATTTTTCTAATACGTATGACACACATTTCCAGGTGCTGATATTCCCAGAAGGAACATGCACGAACCGGTCGTGCCTGATCACGTTTAAGCCGGGCGGCTTCTACCCCGGAGTTCCCGTGCAGCCTGTCACTATCCGTTACCCCAATTCGCGGGATACCGTCACTTGGACCTGGGAAGGTCCCGGCGCGTAAATATACCATAATCTTACTAATATTTGAACGTATCCACAGAACGACTGAACAGATCTCAATGAAATGCACACATGTTAAACATAGCCTGGAATAGCACATAGCATATTAAGCCTTTTTATAAATTTGCTCATGATTTTTTGATAGTATAGGATTGAGATTTCACATAAAAAATTAAAAATAATGTACAATTTTAAGATCATTGCTGTTATTTCTGTCAAGCCGTCTACAGACGCTCTGCTTTAACTTTACACTTCGACTGCGCAGTTAAAACTGATGTGTTTAGGCAGAACTGAGAATTGTACAATACAAAAAACGTACACACGTCAATTTGAACTGTACAATCGATCTATATAGTTATAACTGTGCAGTTAAAATTGAACATTTCTAGGTGTCTTCATATGGATGGATCAGTGGAACTAAAGTGGTTGAAATTTCAGATTGAAGTTGCTATGGCTGACATTAACACAAGTACATAGCTCTTGTGAGATAGAGTTCCTCCCGGTCTACTATCCAAATGAGGCGGAGAAGAAAGACCCAAAGTTATACGCGAGGAACGTTCGAGATGTTATGGCGAGGTATGCTTCGACTTTATACACTGGTCTTTTGGGATTTTAGTACAGTAGACTAAGAAAAGACCAAAAGACTAGCAACTTTGATATAGTGTATATCGAAATAGTCGTAATTAGTTCGTAAAATACTTTAATTAAAATGTAGTTGATTTCTTTTCTATTTCATCTTCTGTATTTTAATGGTCTTCTGACTGTTTGAGAATCGAAAAGACCAATACTTCGACTTCCAAACATCGAAATGGACGTGATAAAGTGAAGACACTTTAATCAAAATACTTATAGACTTCTTTGACTTTGGTCTTTTGGTCTTCTGGTCTTCTGACTGTTCTTGTGGTCAGGGCTCTAGGTGTACCAGTACTGGACTACACGTACGACGACTGTCGGCTGATCGCGCGCGCCAAGCAGCTGCACATCCCGGGCGGCGCCGCGGCCAGGGAGGTCCATGAGGCCAGACAGCAGTTGGGGTCAGTATACCTGCAGGAGAGATAGAAATAGACCTTGAGGAGTAGAGGAAGTCAGTATAATTGCAGGAGATGGAGAGATAGATGATAGCATGGTTCAACCTTCTTGAGGAGTATAGAAAATAGGGAAGAAGGAAGGTTTAGAGTTGAGATAAAGGTTTATGACGAAAAAAGAATGTCTATTGAAGGTCAACATAGTTTAAGGTTCAGAGCCACTGGAGTACCAGAGTTCTTTTTGCCTGACTCAGGAAGTGATGTTCTTCGAGGGTACCTTTCTGTTTGTTCCTTTAAACCTCGTAACTCCATGGTCTTCTTTGAAGAAGGTCACAGTTTCGCCTTGGTGGCAGGTTGTTACAAATGTTCCTAAGGTCCTTGTGGTATCAGGTTGGACCGCAGGGAGGTGGGGCGGTGCGCGGGCGCGAGCTGGGTGACGCGGGCGCAGTTCGCGGAGCGGCTCGGCGTGCCCGACCACCCCGCGGTGCACAGGCTCTTTGATATATTCGTACAGGTACATTCCTAAACAAAAGTTTTAACCATCGTTCATCGTTGAATTTTTATCTCATAGGTATTATAAACCTTTTGCAGAAGTCGAGTGGGCTACTGTTTTTCCCAGACTACTTGTTGTGCTCGTATTTCCTCGCCACGCAGCACGCGCCGCTCACGGAACTTCTCTCATATGCTTTTAAGGTAAAACTAGTTTACTATTATTTTATATCTTGGTCAATATCTAACCTTATTACCTTTTTTTTGTATAAAAGACCCTCAAATGTCTCACAATAGATAGCTTTGTTTCATCCTATACACGGACGCTTTTTTCATGGCGTTGATGATTTTTTTACGCTCTCGCTCATACGATCACTGTAAAATGACTCTTGTTTCGTTCGGTCAGCGCTCAAAATGCGCTGCGCGATAAAAAATTAAAAGCACCGTGTGAACAGATACATGGAAATGCATTTATTCTATCTCAACGCGTTTTTAGCGTGCGTTAAAAAAGCGCTCGTGAATGGGGGTTTAGAGTTTCATTCGGGTTCTTTTGTTTATTTTAAATTATTGATAGGTTGTATAAATTGTTGCAGTTATTCGATAGTTCCGGTTGCGGACGCCTGCAGATGGTGGATTTCGAGGAGGTGGCCAGCAGATGCCTAGGTCTGGGCGCGGAGGAAGCCCACCATGTCTTCCAGCACGCGGACATTGAGGAGAAGGGATATCTGACATATGGTAAGTTCTGACATATTGCAATTGGGGTTAATTTCAGCGCCATCTATTGTTTAGTATGGGAAACACTTTCAAATCTGTCAATTTACTTTTATAATTTATACTGATCTCTATAAATGGATAGATCGTCGCATAAAAATGTTAGCTTCCGCTTCTTTCCGATTTAATTACATGTTATTACTGATAGACTAATAGTTCGATTCGCAACGCTCATGCTTGGAAACATCAGCGTCAAAATAGCGATAGTCTGTCCATGTATAGAAATCAATGACATAAATATATACTTTTATATCATTCGATAAGAGAAGGACTGTCTCTTGAGATACAGTGAAAAGTAATTTTAGGAGAGACAGAGACAATTATGTTGCTAAAAGTGATGTGATTACGTTTTTTTTTATTTTATTTGTTTAATTTATGTATTCCAGAGGAGTTCATATCGTTCGCTCAAAAGCGATCAGATTTGTCGTTCATTTTCGTAAGCGACACATCGCATAAGCCGAAGTCACAGTGAGAGACGACACACATACCGACCGTCTGCAGCCAGCTGCCCTGAATGATAACGTGCTCGAGATTACTAGTGTAGCACGAGTGTGACACAAGTGTGACCCCAAATGTAACACAAGTTTAACGCAAGTGGTAACAAAAGTGTCTCACAAGTGTGACACAAGTGTAACACAAGTGTCCCACAAGTGTGACACGAGTGTAACATAAGTGTCCCATAAGTGTGACACGAGTGTAACACAAGTGTCCCACAAGTGTGACACAAATGTAACATAAGTGTCCCACGAGTGTGACACAAGTGCGGCACAAGTAAATTTCCTGTGTGGTATAAGTGTGACACTAGTGTTTCCCTTGTGTGGCACATTTGTAACACAAGTCTGACATAAGTGTCACACAAAAGTGACATAAGAGTGTCCAGTTTGGCCAAAATGGTCAAATTTATGACCATTTTGGAATGTCTAATAATGGGATTGTATTATGATATTTTGTAAAGTATTATTTATTTTTGTTACCTAATTTTTATTATTCTATAGTAAATATTTGTTTGAATAGTTTTATAGTTATTTTGAGATTTATTATTTAATTTAAATATTCTGCTTTCGTCTAATCTGTTAAGTTTTTCCTTTTCGCGTTTTTAGTATTTGTTTTTGAGATTATTTTGAATTCAATAATGTTTAACTAAGTACTTATTAAAAATACTAACGAGGCTCTATGTTTTTTAAATTAAGTTACGATTTACAATAGAAAATAAAATTATAATATCAAAATAAGAGTTAAGTGTATTAATAATCAGTAAATGATGCTATCTTTGTCTACCCAAGTAGAAGTGAATGAGAAGGAAATAATATATTATTCGAAAATAACTTTTAACGCTGATTATATACATTTTACATTAAAATTGTAAGATTAATTATTATAATTCAACTTTTGCTTTAGTCTTGCTTTTTATAGAGTTTATAAATGAAGGTGTAGAAAGTTTTGAGGTTAGAATACGGTTGAAAACAAATATGGCGTCCTGCAGACAAAAGGGTATGTGAATTAAACAAAATAGATTATATGATTTTAGTCCCTATTTGTTAAATTATAAGATTCGAAATTAGACTTAAAGTGTGAGTATATGATATTCTTGCTTAATTTCGCTTAGTATTGTATTTAAAGATGCAAAAATAATTATTAATGATATTAAATTCTTAACCAATTATATTAAAACACTGATCTCTATTATAAATGGATAAGTAATTGCTTAGAAATGACACCTTTTGCTCCGATCCGACTTGACAGTGCCCGTTGACGTTACTGGCATTTAATTCTTTTTTAAAATAACGAAAATCAAACAAACACAAAATAAGATCGTTTAAACCCAGTTTATTTATAGATGTCAGTGTTTTAAAATTATTATGAGGCTATTATAATCTTTGATATTAATTTATTAAGATATTAATTTCTATAAGAGCAACTGTTAGTTAATGTAAATACTTCCTTTATTTAAAATACTTTAAAAACAATTAACTTTGCGCAGTATTTTTATTGAATGTAAATAAAATTATGACTTAGGAATGGATAGTTCAATATAGCATTTTTTTGTAAATATAAGTTATATACTAATATGATATGTAATATAATTTTTTTAGGTTATAATGTAGTACAGAGTACTACGCCATTCAACTATGTGTGATATGTGACACCGGAGGCTAAATGTAGTATACATTTAAAAAAAATAAAAAATATATATTTAGAAAAACATTGGTAAAGCTTTTGGATATCCACAACAAGAACTATTTCTATTAATTTTATTATAGTAAATGTTATTTTACTTAGTAAATTAGTTAAAAAATGAAAATGAAAAATGTATTATTTTTTTTGAAAATTAATCTTTTACTTTTGGTGATATTAAAATATCAATTAAACTTTCACATTAGTGTGTACTTTTTCAAGCCCTAATATTGATATCACAAAACTTTAGATTAAAATAATAAACTTGTAAAGTACATTTTGTAAATAATTTAATTTATAGGCCAAGTATTAAATTACATATAAAACGCTGTTAACTTCCTAAAACATATTTAATCTGTGTTTTAATTTAAAACACAAAAAACACATGGGTTTGGTTGCTAGTAAGAGAGGGAGCGGGAAAGACAGAAAGAGAGATAAATAGAGGTTAATAGTAAAAGTTAAGCTTAATTAAAAAAGGAACCCTTACTAATTATTGTAATCAGAGATTTTTATTTTAAATATATAACATTACATCACAATTTATATTTTTACTCAATTAAAACTAATTAAGGTATTAATTATCAAATCATTTTAAAACTATTTTATTTATTGTCAATGTATAAATTAAACATAAAATATATTACTAAATTCTAGCCTAAAACCATTCCTTTGCTGTAAAATGTAGATGTAATTATTTATTCAAATAAATAGTAGAAAAATATTTTTGTCTTTAACTTTCCTCCTAGAAAAATTAATCCTATATATCTATTATTATTAGATCAAATCTTAAAAACGGCTACCAACCACTACGGCTAGCGCCAGAATGCCGAAAATGAAAAAAAAAACCAAAATAGCTACAACGACTTTTATAGCATATCTATGTATAGAGGTCAGTGCCTTCTTAAAGCCATGATGTTTGGAGTGGCGTCGCCACTGTCGATACTCTACCAAAAATACAGCTGCCAAAGTATAGATGGCGCTTAAGCTAATATTTAAAAATGGTCAGTTTAAGAGCTACCTTGAAAACTTCAGCTCGTTTATTTTGTACAGTTATTTGGAGCAAAGTGGTACCACACCTGTACGAAATCTACACAATTTTTTGGTCTTTGCTTCCTAATTGTAAGCCTTAGGGCTATAACAAGAATAATTTTCTCTATCTTATGTATTTTAAAATAAAGATAGGTCAATACCTTGCAGTTATCAAAGATATATTATACTACAGATGGAACACTGGAAGCCTAAAAGTGAGGCATTTTCTTTGACCTCTGGAGGTCTCATCTAGGGAGATTTCCCCTAGTGTTAACCTCTAAATTACATTTGCCGACATAAAAAGTCGACCGAATCTTTACTCAAATTTAAATTTTCATAGTATTTACTAAAGTTTAATGTTATAATTAATCGAGAAATTTTTAAAACGATAATTAAAAATGTAAAACAATCATAAAAAATAGTTTTTGTAAAAAAATGTTTTGTTTTAAATAAAATAATAATAATGAAAAACGATAATTAAGATTTTAATAAATGTTTTAGTATATTAAATTGTTTATTTTAAAAATTAAATAAAAACACACATTTTCCCAAACTTGGGAATTTTTTTCATGATACTGGCAAGATTTTTCTTTTTTAATAATTTCTTTCGCGGCACGCATTTTAACGTCAATTTACTATGGAGCACTCCCTCTATGTATAATATCTCTTTGGCAGTTATATTACAAAATAGATTTTTAATCCATGCATCTATGTCAAGGGCGAAACTTTTTTACATCGTTTATTTACTTTAAATATTTTTGAGAAGATACGTCTACCAATGTGGATTAAAGTTCTCGCCGTCTCTGACAAAAGGCCCTTGTCTTTTAGGTTAAGTTTAAGAATGTATTGGCGCACTTTTTCTTACCTAGCTTGATATAATATAAAAAGTGTTCTATCACTAAGCCCAATAGAAATCATATATAGATATAAAGCTACTTCAATGATTCTGCGCAGTTTCAAGACAATACCTCGTTAAATATAGCGTAGGCGGAGGGTCAGTATACGGGATAACGGTTAAAGAAAATCACTCGATATAATCAAGCGTGGTGCAAGATTCAGTTAACAGTATAGGTGATAAGGTAATAATAGTAATAATAAATCATTTATTCCGAGCAACAATACTCATAATTTGTTAGTAATGACTTAATATCTATGTAATGCTAAGATAAGGTAATAAGACTATTGGCCAACGCATGCTATCCAGTAATGAAAACGATTATTGCATGCGGCCGAATCATGAACAGCTAATCTCTAATAACCAAGTTATCTGCTAATGAAACTGTCCCCTGAATCAGACCCCTGCTACCATATATGCAAAGTGTGCAATGCACACGGGCGCCTTCATTAAGGGACGTCAGAGACAAGGGGCTAAAAAAAAACAAAAGAAACGTTAAAGATAAGTTCAGTTCTATGCTTTACAAGCACCTACCGTCAAAATATGATAACTCAAAATGCTTCAGGCGCGCCAAAATACTTTTTACACACAGGCGCCAGTAGCCCTTACCCTGCGTAAAGTGGTAATTATTCTTCCTAGGTTACTGCACTTCATCACTGTTGTTCTATAAATATAGGTTATAAACTTGTTATAAAAGATATTAAGTATTGATTCAAAGAGGAAATGCGGTCGCACGTCGTTCTGTGTGCCGCATGCACTGTAGAGCTGGCACGCGGGGGTATATGACCTGGTTCTTAAATATAGAGATTAGAACCTGGTAAGGGATAACTTAAAAAAAAATCGTCTCGTACAGGACGAGACATGTTAAAAATCGATGAGAGCGGTCGTTCGGGAATAAATAATACGCACTTTATTCGTCCATATTTTCTTCTATTATATTTATAACAATTTACAATGAAAAGAACAGTGAAAAGTAAAAAAGTAAAACCGTTCGAATATCAACTTACAATAAAAACTCGTTGGGTTTCGAACAGGAATGATGTGACGAGAATTTTACAACAAATGTTGTAAAAGATATCAAAATGGAACTGTCTTTCTTTTTAAATGTCCAGGAGTGGGCTGATGATGATAAAACGACAATGTATTAACAGAACTCTTACCCCTAACTCATAGGTGTATGGGTAAAATGTAAAGTTTTTTTTTAAATCCTTTTGTTGTGCATATTAACAAAATACAAAGTGAAGAAGTAATAAAGAGGGCAAAGCTCTATCACTGCGTGATTGTATCAACAATATACCTACGAAATAATATAATTCGGGAGGTTAATTATTATTAAATAAAAGTTCAAAAGTCTTACTACACTAAGGTGAGAATAAGTCATTAAAAGAAATCTAAACTAAGAGATTTATAAGTGTAAAATATCTATAATAAGCGCAGTTAAATTTCAGATTCGAACTCTAAGATCCCCGTTATGGTCGATCGAAGGTGATCGCTAAATAATTCGTCACTGCCTAAGGCTCACTCGCTTTAAGGGGTCTCATATTTTATTTGAACAGAAAGAAAAGTTGGTCAAACTCGGGCCCGTGCCCGTCAATATGCCCCGTCTCCACTCACAAAACATTCTCTACATTTTCTATCCCTTTCGAACGCAAACCCAAACGTGGCAAAGAGTAACGCTAAAACAGAGTTGATAAACGGTTTATATGATTTAGTTTTATGCCTAAATGCATCTTATTTAGCAGTTACCGATCTACTACCAAAGTAATTTGAGCAACATGATACTGGTATTCATTTGTTTTGTTGGACTGTTATAACATTTACATATTTAAAAAAAAAAAATTAGCAGCTGCACCGTAGCATTAAGCACTAGGGTGTGCGGCTACACCGTAGCAGCAAGTACTAGGGTGTAGCAGCTACAATGTAGCACGAAGTAAATGGATCTAGCGGCTGTACCGTAGCACAAAGTCCTACGTAAAAAAAACCATTCTCTAGGAAACAATTAAGAGTTTTAACCTACATGTTACAAAGGCGATAGCTGAAGATATAAAAAAAAAACATGTTTCGACATACATCTGCGTTGTTAATCTTTGCCTTATAGTAACCGTGTAGGGGTAGGAAACCCCTCGGCTGTGGCGGCAGTCGGCAGTGTACCAGGACAGCCTGCGGGGACCCGTCGCGTCCCCCGCGCCATCTACAACAACAAACACGATATGTAGTAACGGAAAAGAAATGGGACTTGTACGGAACTATAGATATTATAATATAATCTAGTCAAATCTAATCTGATCGTAGTTAAAAAGGTTACAGTGTGCCAGTGTTATCCCGTCGGCCGGGTTTTCACCTGACTCTGTAATTAAAGGTAAGCTTAAAGCCTCCACTTTTGCTGATATATTTAACTTGTATACTCTACAATCAATAAATTTGAAAGATATTTTATTTACCTATCTTAGCTTATATAAACTTATAAATTATGTACTAAATTTCAGTTTAATTTTATGGTACCACATTCTATATTTAATTTAATAATTATGTTATATAAAATTGATATATTATTCAGTAAGATTAACACCATTTGTATCGAAGTTTGAAAAGCTTTTGCCAAATTATTAAGTTCAATAATTTGTAAAGGTAAATTCTAATATCTATCGTCTTCAAATATTCGTTTCCAATTCGTCTCTACCTATTCAAGAGATATTTTTTAATATTTAAAGTAATTTTTAAGACCGTGGCCTAAAAAATCGTTTAATATATTTACTATTATTTTTATAAATTCATTCATTGTGTTTCTTATAAAACTATAACAATATGAAAAGAATTCATACAAACAACATACCTTTGACCTTTCTCCGAAATACTAAAGGTACGAAACCTTCGTGGCTGTCGACTTTTATAACCACTTTAACTTTTTATTGTTAGTTTTATTTGCAAATAAATTAATTAAATCGTCAACTAGTGTACTTATAATTAATTAGTACGTTGACCTTAGTAGTAGTTCGACCCATGATGGGCTCCATTTTCCGCAACTCCACGACTAGCGCGTATTTTGCGTGACTTCACATATATCTTTTGAATTTCTTCACCGTTATTTGCAGATATTAACCTTGTAAGAAACATAAGATAAATTCCTTATAAACTAAGCAGCATTCAACTTAAATATTGTTAGACTGGTGGTCGCCCATTGTTCGTAAATCAACTACTATCTATATACATAAACTAGCGGTCGCCTGCGACTTCGTCCGCGTCTTTACAAAATAAATTTGAAAAAGTAATAGAAACCACTATGCAATTTCAAGTTTCTAGGACTCCATACAAACTTTGGACCCCCATTTCAGACCCTTAGAGGTCTAATTTCTTGAAATCCATTCTTAATGCACACCTACATAGTAACAGTAACCTTTATACAAAATTTCAAGTCTCTAGACCAAGTAGTTTTGGCTGTGCGTTGATTTTAAGATTTCCGTCTACTCTTTTATATATATAGACATTTTCACGAGGACGAAGTCGCACGCGACTGCTAGTTTTGTTATAAATGCGAAACTTTAGATGGTTGGATGTTTGTTTGAAGGTATCTCCAGAACGGCTCAACGAATCTGGATGAAATTTACTGTTAAGGAATCTTCTTCTTCCAGGTTATCTAGCCTGGAAGAATACATAGGCTACTTACTGAGATTTTGTAATTCCGTGTGCGTTGCGGGACAGCTAGTAATTCATAATTAAAGATTAAAAAAAAAATAGATTTATGCTTTTCTTCTTCATATTAACTTTCACAATAATCCGTATGCGCAATTTGTTTTAAAATAGTTTAAAGTTTTGCTCTTAAAGTATGTTTTTCGTTTCGTAAGTGTTTTCTACTTACCGACAGATGGAGATGTGGTGCAGATTTTGCAGATTTTACTAGAATTTAAACTAAATTATTTAGATTTTATTAGAAAAAAAACTAAGATTACTTTGTAATAAAATTTGTAAATATATTATAAATAGAGTCTTAATATATCGTCTTTATTCATACGTTTATTAAACTTTTTTTATAAAACAAATGTAATTTAGTTAAAGATGTCGAATTTCTTTATAGCTTTACATTGATAGAAATCAAACGAGATCTCTTTTATGTTTGTTTTTTATTTACTCATTGACTTTGCAGATTTTGCTTGCGAACTGTTTTTATACCAAACGTATTTTTATAGCTTAATTTAACTGTGATTGAATAAATATATCACCGGGGGAGCCGGACAATTCGTGCGAAGATGTTAAAGCGGATTCTACCACTGT
>QDHC01004247.1:408389-423739 GCA_013186455.1 Papilio dardanus tibullus | reverse complement strand
TGGTACTTCTTATGATACATAATTAAGTCTAATGAGACCCCGCGTCTATCTTATTTAGTTCCGAGTGTCCTCCAGTATCGTAATCGACGACCTATTGGTCCTCGTTTATCGCAGTACTTAATACATAATAAGGGAGATTATGTAGCTTATGTAATCCTACTTTTTACTAATATTATAAATGCCCAAGTTTGGATGTACTGATCTTGAAACCACAGATGTTGAATAGTCTGGAAGTACTTACACTAAGTTTTATTTAAAATTCAACGTAGGCGGAGTCGCTAGTAATATCCTCTGAAATGTTCTAGACATAACTAACAAATATACACTTAAGATTTGCGAATAAAGCAACCTTTAATATTAATAGTAGTACTAGTAGTTCGACCCATGATGGGCTCCATTTTCCTTTACTCCACGTCTAGGGCGTATTTTGCGCGACTTCACAAATATCTTTGAATTTCTTCGCCGACATGTGCAGGCATCACAAAGTTTTCCTTCACCGTAAGAGCGTCGGGTGAATATACACATATGAAAATCGAAAAACACATTGGTAGATGGCGGGATTCGAACTCGCAACCTGTAGTTTACAAATCAAGAGGTTAACCCTGAGCCACCGATTCTAGTATTAATAATATGCAATTAACAAAGTGCTTCGTTAGTTGTTAATAATAATTAAGTTATTTTTATCAGTGCATGAAGAGTGGTGAGTAATTAAAATTTCAACCACGTACAGTCGCGTTCAGCGCGGAGCTTCATACGTTGCAATAAGGTTGGAAATAAAAGAACAGTTTTACTTTTGCACGCAACTGTACTGTGAGATTTAATTTTAGGTTTTTGTGTCGATGTAACGACCCTCGTGCTGAGGTCATTTTGTATGGAAGTGCTCAGACTCGAATACTACAAGGTTTTTATACTATATATCTTTAACAAAACTAAATATAGGAGTGTAATCTTCTAGAAGATTCTTTGATTAATAGAGTACCGTAGGTTTTTAAATGTCTAGATTTTAATTCCGACCTGTGTCTAAAAAGGCATGACCAAATTTAAATAGAGAAGTCATCCGATGCTGCAGAGGTAGAGTCAGATTTGTTTGTTTAGCTAGCTGATGTTCGCGACTTTGTTCGCGTGGATTTAAAAAATATAGCATATGTTATTAAGGAATAACGTAGCTTTCCAATAGTGAAAGAATTATTGAAATCGGCCCTGTAGTTCTTGAGTTATTTTAATACATACAAAAATATAAAATACAAACATTACTTATCAATGAACTCAAAACAAAAACCAAAAATTAGCTATCTCTATTTCCCAAAGAGAATAAGAGGGAGACAGTATATTCTTGTAGAAATATTCTAACAAAGTATTAGCATAAAACATTTACAGTACTGTTGGGACGTTGGCTGCATAAAGTAAAATGGCTGACGTAGCTACGGCCAGTCGGTACGTGTACAGAATGAAGATTACACTGACATAAAGGTCCTTAAACATTTTGTACATTAAACCTAAGGTGACAAACGAGCGAACAGCGAACAAATTCGCTGAAATAGCGAAGGGACCGTTGCCCATAGACATTTGCAATTGCAGATGTAGGTAAGCTAAATCAACAAAGGAAGAGACGTAGAGATATTTGATATTTTTCTTTTCTATGCGTCCCTTCTCCGTAAAACCAACTTGGCTTTCACACCGTTTCCTTGTAAGAAAAGTGGTCTAAAATTAGGCCTCCAGCAACACACTCATACGAAACACGTAATTGCTTCCATTACACGTTTTCTGTGGTCGTGGTCTTTCGCCGTGCGAGCCAGTTCTGGCGTGAGGATATTATTGAGGGCTTCAGCACTCTTAAAAAGATGATGAGGTATTTCAATGTTTAAACTTCCGTAAGACATTGCACTCGCGGAATTAAGATCCGGTAACGGCACGGACAAGTTTCGAGCCTGTCGGGGGCTTCTTCTTCAGGGATGAGTGGGACTTTTATCTCGTGGTCGCTGCCCGTCTCGCACTGACGACACCGTAACTAATAACGTAAGTGCAGCCATCCTTATTTACTAATGATAATAATAATACTGAAAGCTTAAAGGTTCGACCCATGATGGGCTCCATTTCCCGCAACTCCACGACTAGCGCGTATTTTGCGTGAATACACATATAATGTGATAATGATACTAATGATCAGGTATTTCAAGCATAACTCATTTATTATATAATTTTGAATATTAATAATTTTCTCTGACCTCAATCAGCGACTATTTAATAATTTATGTCAATGAATACTTGATTAACATATTGAGTTTCGTTGCGACATACATTTTGATGAACATCAATTATTTATTAATCAAAATTATGATTAATTTTATTGTTACCAGAATAAAGCAAATATGTTTTATACTATGTCGATTAGGTTTACCATATTGTCACAACTTTCCTTCTCTTTGACAACAAACGGCAGGTTACTTATACAATGAAAAAACATAACACATATCTTAACTACTCGTATATATGTATTTTTGTATGTATAGAAATAATTTAAGAACTACTAGGCCGATTTCAAAAATTCTTTCACCATTAGAAAGCTACATTATCCCAAGTAACATAGGCTATAATATTTAATTCCACGCAGACGAAGTCGCGAACAACAGCTAGTGTTTTATAAAACGCCACCACAATTGTATTTAAAAAAATGTAAAAGAATACTTACTATGTATTTCTAGTTTTTACTCACTGTAGTTTTATTCTGTAGCTTGTCTAAATGACTTTTTAAATCCCGAAATAGGCATTTGATTCACGCAGTGGCCTCGCGCACAATGTACCCTCGGCTAATGACGTATTTAAAAGCTTCGCAACTTTATCTAAAGCGTTGAGCTTTTAAATAGTAAACATTTTATACAAAATTAACATGATTTTGAAAGGCAAATTCAATCGAATATAGTCTTTACTAATATTATAAAGATTTTTATATTTGTATGTATTGAAATGACTCAAAAACTACAAGATCGATTTAAAAAATCTTTCATCATTAGAAAACTATGTTATTGGGATAACTCTGGGAAGTAACATAGGCTATATTTATTATTTTTCTCCCGGACGAAGTCGCGAACAACAGCTAAAGTTAAAAGGGAGGTAATAAAAATTTATTAATTTCATTTCACAGCACAATTAAACAAAGTTATAGGGTATATACTATCACGCTATGACCCTTAGGGGCTTGTCAGAACCCAGTACGTCGGGTAAAACCAACAACAGTTCGTTATAACATCTACACTACTAGTTTTTAACGTTATAGACTATGAAGTTGCTTTTCATAATATATTTCATTACTTTATATAAAACTAGCGACCCGCCACGGCTACGCACGGGTGCAATGCTAATACTAAATACACTACAGAGAAACTGTGAACGTTGTATATCATAATAATAATAATTGCACCCGTGCGAAGCCGGGGCGGGTCGCTAGTTAACCATATAAACCTTTCTTCTGAATCACTCTATGTATTAAAAAAAACCGCATCAAAATCCGTTGCGTAGTTTCAAAAATTCAAGCATATATAGGGATAAACATAAAAAGCGTTATTGTTTTATACTATGTAAGGATAATGATAAGGATGATTCGACACTTATAGTTGCAAACTATTTTCGAGTGCCTCTAATAAAATTAAACGAAAACAGCCTCCGAATACGTCAAAGCTTTTTCCTCCGTCCGTCGTATCGTAAACTTCTAATAGAATTTGCTGTTAATTTCAAAGTTTGACAGTGTTTTCATTAATTAAGTAGTTTTTGTTTATGTTACTGAAGGATCTGGAACCGGATGGAAATGTTTTGATACATGAAGGTTCGGATTCGATGGATTAATTTTGATAATTTAGTTCAGTTTATTTCTATGCTTTTTAAATTACTGTCACATGGAGACGTTTAATTAGTTACTTAAATAATTAGTGTTTTTTAGTCATACTAAAGGGCACCATTATAAGCTTAATATACAAATAGTATCGACGTTAGTTACTAAATTATTATATCAGGGAGGCTATCCAAAGTATATTATCTACGAAACTATTCGATAACGAACATCAAAAGTGTATGGAACAGACAATAACGTTCGATATCTCACACGTGACAAGCTCATGACTTACGAGTATCAAATGTGTCAGTTTTATACATTTTTGTCGATTTATTCAACGATATTGCCAATCGAAAGATACTTTGTTTTTTTTTTTTATAAGAGAAGGGGGCAAACGAGTGGCTGAATCACCGAGGTGATCTTCGACGCCCAAGGACATTTGCAACATTCGAGGTACCGCAAATGCGTTGCCGGCCTTTACGGAATAGATAGGCTCGCTTCTTGAAGGACCCTATGTCGTCGTTTGGGTATGGATATGTTCCAAAATGTTTTTTTTTCTAAGATTTTTAAACACATTTTTGCTTAAACATGGATTAAAATATTTCATTTATCATGCATCATTTCCTAGTTTTTTATTCACTACGACTTGTTACAAATTATTCAATCAATCCGTGTAAATGGAACGAATACATCTGGAGTACATTCAACAAAGGCGGGCATACTCTGACGTTCAGGCATACGTTTTTTTTTAATTTCAACAACAATGAATCTCTCAGTTTCTCTCTCAATTGTTTGTTAATTTATACAAAAAATGCGTATTGTCTTCTGTTACGACAATCAATTTTTCAATTAAAATAACAAAGATATATAAAACTGAAGACAGTAGGTGGCAGAGCCAAACATCATTGGGGAGATAAAAACACACAGACTCCGCTGGCTCCGCCACCTAGAAAGAATGGATGATCGGATTGTTAAACGCGTATATTTGGGACGGCCGAGTGCTCGGCGCCCGGTTGGTCGTCCCAGGTATCGCTGGATCGATGAGGCTGCAAAAGACCTAAGGCTCCACGTCTATATTGGGTCGGGATGGCGCGGGATCGCCAAGTTTGGTGAGATTTCTTGTCGGAGGCCAAGCCCCACTTTGGGTCATCGTGTCACCTAGTTAGTTTTTCATTTTTATAAAACTGAAAATGACGAACATTTTGTATCTATTAAGTATAATATATTATGTAGAGTCGGAGGACGATTCAGAATAGTATTAAAAAGTACACCAAGAATTAATTTTGAAACGTAAAAGAACTTTTAGATTAAACGTTCATACTCACAGACACTTTTTTAACGTACGCGTTGGCGCTTTTTTAACGCCTTCGCTCATACGATCGCTGCAAAATGACTCTTGTTTCGTTCGTCCAGCGCTCATTCAGATACATGGAAATGCATTTGTTTTATCTCATTTTTTTAGCGCGCGTTGAAAAAGCGATTTCGTAAATGAGGGGTTTTCAAGTATTTATTTTACTAATTCGACTTGTACTGAATTTATTAACTTGAGATTTGACATATTTTCTTTACTCCTTTTGACGTAAAATGATCTCTGAAACTATCAAGTGTTGCCAGTGTGTGTAGCAAGTATGCGGTTTGTATCCTAAGTAAATATGACTAAAGTTCACTTAAGTTTGCCCTACTGCTCAATGTTTGGATAAGTTATTTATAAGGGCGAATGTATGTATAATAAATTACCGTGGATTTTCTTATGTTACCACGAACTATAAAATATACTAGTACATTTTTAATTCCTTATTAGATAAGTTTCCATTAAACAGATATTTTTGTATAATAATGGTAAGTATGTGGAAAACTATGTTTAAAAAGAACCGAATATTTCCTTTTTATTCCTTAAATATCTCTACTTTTTGGGTTTTTGTTTGGTTTGTATTTTTGTTTTTTGTATGCAATGAAATAACTCAAGAAGTAATGGGCCGATATCAAAAATTCTTTCACCATTAGGAAGCTACATTATCACTGAGTGACACAGGCTATATTTTTACATTTTTAATTTCCCACAGATGAAGTCACATGCAAAACTAGTACTATAGTAGTTATACATGTAAATATTTTAATTATGGTGGTCCATTACATTTATAACCTATGATACGTGTGCATTTTAAGTCTGTTATTATTTTTTGCAACTTTGTTTCAGACCAACCTCAAAGAGTTTCTGTTTCCGACAGTTTCTGTTGTCGCGTATTGACATGGTTTTTACATTTTAAAGAGTTCTATTTCAAAGGTATAATGTAACATTCGTTATTTTAAGCTTTAGTCACTATTTATTTATTTAACATTTTTCAATATTTTTATCTATAAAACGAAGATATATTTCTTCAGTGGTAAACTATTTTTTTTTTGTAATTCTGGAGTGAGTTTTCACTATTAAAATATTATTAACAAAACTGAAATAAGAGCAGCAACCTACAAGTTTAATATAAGCAGAATTAATGAAAGCAAAATAGTTATTTTTTTTAAATATCGTGACTAAACATAATTATAAATGAATCTCAAATTACCATGATAAAGAAAGCGCTCGTTAATTTATACAAAATCATGATAATGGCCCGTTTTCTCTCTAACTATAACAGTTTGACTTCTTTATCGTTAACTACGCACACCGTTAAAGCTACACAAGTATCCGATTTTAGTCTCCAAGATGCAATACAATCTCTAACACGCTTAGTTACTAAATTACTTGCTACTCGACTAAAATACTATCGCGTGCGTGCAAATAGAGGATTGTACACAGGTACGACGAATTGATAATGTATTGAGCCACTAGGGAAGAAATTACAGATTTATTTACCTTTGTTACTCCTTTTTATTAAGCAAGTAGTGGCGCACGATTACTATTTGTACAAGTAATTGCTGTCGCACCAGTAGAAGTAGTACAATGCTAAAGAAATATCAATCAAGTAGACGCTTAGTGGAAAGGGCTCTAAATATTAATAACGACTCCATGACCTTTTAGACCTAATTTATAAAGCAGGAAGTAAAGCAGTTATGCAATAAAAACATTTATTTCGATTGCGTTAAACGGAACGTAATTTTAATAGGGTATTTAACGCGTTCGCGTGCTTGACTGTATTTCTCAATAATTTTCTGAAACGACACTTTTATGCGGCAATATTATACATAATAGAGTGAAGGTGCGTTTCCACTGACGAAACATCTTCAATCTCTCTCTTTCCTTCCTTCTAATTCTTTTAAAACATAACAATGTTAAAGCCTCAAGGCACTTGATATTCAGAATTTACACAATGACGCTAATTGTTCTCATAGTAATTTTAAAGTTAATTAAGTCGCCCCTAAATATGTTACTACCTAGGATCCTAAAGGACTCTAAAACGAACCTTATAGTAAGCGCTTAGCTAAGTACAATCTAAATCAAAAGTAAAAGTTTCAGGTTTTATACTATAACGAAGGTCTACTAGTTTGCCGGCTCCAAGGCCATATATTCAGTGTATAGACTATTTTTAGAAGTCAACTTTTGACTCATTAAAAGTACTCGTTGCATTTTATTTGCACTGCGAACTTTGCTTGAAACTTTTAGCTTGGCTTTTCATTGGGTTTGCGTTGAAAAGGAAAGGTACTACTAAGGGTAGAGTTTATTATTTTAAAATTAAACCTACGTATTATCGACTGATAGCCAGAAGCAGTCGAAAATAATCTAAAAGGCATCTACTCGTAGTTCAAAATCTGACGTTAATTTTAACACATCACAATTTTAAATGGATTCAATAAAAGCGTCTTCTTTTTGGAACTGAATATAAATTGGAATGATTTAATCGTGTGCTTTTTTCTAACCTATAAAGTTCTAACCTTAGTTTCATTAGACGGGTGTCACGCAAAAAACGGCCCTACGCCTTAGCAAATTCTCCGTTCTCATCACGAACTCAGTCTGATGAAGAACTAGAGTTATAAATTATTGTATTTTATTTTGGATAAGAATATTGTAACCTTATGTTGATGGAAGTATTGTTAGATATAAGTGCCATTTAGTTTGGATTATTGCTCGTAGAGCTACGTGGCGTAGGTGCTACGCCATTTCGTAGCATCGTAGACAAGTAGACATGAGGGACCTATTTCCAAGCTTGCTATTCTAATGTTTTGATCAACAATTATTTTTTTCATGAAATAAGTACATACTTAGTATTTGTATGTGTTACTAAGTATATCATTTTCTGTTTGTTTTATATAGAAAATTCAGTTATAATTTTAATTTTAAAAAATAGGTTAACTGCATAAAACTTGAAAACAGTTTAATGAGAAAATAGTTCAGTAGTTAACATATTTGTATTTTTTTTCTTAACTAATATTAATATTAAAATGTATTTTTTAAATAAAATACTTAGTTTCAACTTAACCTAATAATGTAAATGACGCAATTAAACTTAGAAATCGATTAAGAATGTAGGTTTTTACTATAATGGAAAGATATTTGTAAAGCGAAGTGGAGTTCCGTGTAAGTTCAATTAAATAGGGCAGTGAAAGCCTGCGGTTAGTGGAATTGCCGGTTAGACCCGCCTTCTATATTGTTATGTTTAATAGAGCCTTTAAGGTTTTATTTTGTACTTTTTAAGTTTAAGGCCAATTTATTTTTATGAATAGTGTTTTTGTAAATATTAATTAAATTAATCATAATTAAATAGTTGGGCCTATGTCCAGCAGTGGGAAGAAAAAGGTTGATGATGATGATGATGATGAAATAGTTAATTACATTTATAAATGAAACGAAACGGGATGGGGTATAAATCAAATGTAAAATCATCTACCCTACAGTTAAAAGTTCATATTTTATCTGCCGAAATGAATTTCCTCATGTAATATAGCTGATATTTATGGACTTCGATATTTAATTTACATTTAACATTATGGTTCACTTCACACGCTCTTTGACTTTTATATTAACATACATTTTCGTTATTTAACCAATGTGGGTACTTTCGTTCATACTGATATTACTTAAGTGCAGTTTATTTTGTCTTTTTGGTCATATTTTTATACTGCATATATAGGTTGAATATGAATTTTGTGATTTTTTTTTCTTCTTCTCTGTCACAAAAATGTTGGTCCTTCGAGTCGGATATGAGCAAATAAATTACATCGTGTACGTCGTGTAAGAATACCGTGTATGTGTTTTCTTTAATAAATTGGGATATAGTGTGTTACCCTCGATCTAGTTGTCTCTGGGTTTCTCAATCATTACGCCATGTTCACAGTCGTGATTTGAAAAGAACAGCATTTTCTTGTAATTACAGTTTTACAAAATTTTCTTTTAAAAGCCCCAGCGCGCGGTACTTATTGTGTAAAAGGAATTTCTTCTGTTAATTGCGAGAATTGTTTTATTTTAAAATATCCAAAAATACTCTATTTTACTTTGTAATATATTTTTTAATAGAAGTATAATCTAAAAACAACTTAATGCGTGTTAAGAGAAAAAACTACCGAAATGCAAAAAAAAAATAAGCAGGGTTCTTCCCAGTCATAAATATTACATTATTGATTTGAAACCCTGCCTAAATGCGAGACTAGTTCAGGGCTCCTACTACCGTCTATGCAAAGTGTGCAATGCACACGGGGGCCATACAGGGGCGCCAAAGCCAAGGACCCAAAAACATTTGAAAAAAATAAATAATCAGTTCTTTGCTTTATTTCAAGCACCTACCTACTAACAAAAAAGATAATTAAAAATGCTTAAGGGACGCCAAAATTCTTTTTTGCACATACCAGTAGCCCTAACGGGGGCCCGGCACTAGTGATTCGCGTACTAAATCTATACTAAGCGTCTCCCTCAGTGACTCCACTCTGAGAGCAGTAAAAGACTCATCAGTCGAACAAATTTATCGTTATGCATACAATTTGTAACACAATGCGGTCTCTGTAATGGCGGACACAATGGCCGACGTTATTGTTCCCTTGTCGTACGTCCGCGACGGAATCGCCTCGTCAATCATTTTTAGGCGAATTGAGCGCGAAAATAACTGCCAAAAAATTTTAAACACAAAGGATAATCAAGCTTGTTTAATAAACACGGTAGTAATAAATCAATAATGAAGCTATGAAAAGAGAACATGTACGTGTACTATAATAATGAGTAAAAAATAGACCAATATACCTCAGTCGCCAGACTTACGTCATTTTAGCAAGGCTGAGACTTAATCAACAGTACAGAGAGTTCTAATAGAAGAGGAGATGTTATGGCGGTACAAAATTGGAAAAACCTTCCTTACATAATTACAGCAAAGTTTATTTTTTAATTAAAATTACTTGATCTACAAATAGAAGAATTTATAATAGTATCTTTGTCAATAGAGCCTACACACAGTCACATGTTTTTGGGTTTCAATTTTGTATCACTGTTCAAGCTTTATTTTTGCGAATAACACATTACCCGCCTTCAAGTCATGGTCGTAAACACTAGCCTTCCTTAGTCAATCCATTAACATCGAAGACTATTAATCATTTCAGTTCCAACGGCGACGCTTAAGTGCCGAAGCCACCTTAACGCGTCATTTATTTCGGATCTACCAAACGGCCTTCATCCGACGCGACTTACAAACTCGTAAATTACACTAGGATGATTTGCTTTGAAAAATTATTCGAGCCATCCTTGATGGTAGATATCATTCAAAAGGATAATGTCACATTTACTTTAATCCTGTCCCCAAAGAGATATTATACATAGAGGGAGCGCTCCATAGTAATTTGACGTCAAAGAGCGTGCCGCGAAAGAAACTATTAAAAAAGAAAAATCTTGTCAGTATCATGAAAAAATTTCCCAAGTTTGGGAAAATGTGTGTATTTTTTTAATTTTTTTAATAGACTAAACTAAAATATTCATTAAAATTTTAATTATCGTTTTTCATAATTATTATTTTATTTAAAACAATTTAAATACAAACAATTTTTAACAAAGACTATTTTTGTTTTATGGCTGTTATAAATTTTTAATTAGCATTGTAAAAATGTCTCGATTAATTATAATAATAAACTTTAGTAAATACTATGAAATAAAATTTAAATTTGAGAAAAGAGGTTACATTCGGTCGACTTTTTATGTCGGCAAATGTAATTTAGAGGTTAACACTTAGGGAGATTTCCCTACATTGGACCTCCGGAGGTCAAAGAAAATGCCTCACTTTTAGGCCTCGAGTGTTCCATCTATAGTATAATATATCTTTGCCTGTCCCCTTTATTATGGTAATGTGGATAAAAGTGCGCCATTTAAAAATACATTAAATTCATAATTTAATTTTGTTTAATAGTAGCGCTTATCTGAACTTGTAAAGCATTTAGTCGACGCAGAGATTTATGTCACACCGCTAATAGAGACGTATGGAATGTTGCCATAATAGTTAATTTATTGCCAACAGATTACTGGATGTGTTGCCATATTATACCGCAATAAATAATAATTAATGACGTATTTATGTGTCCAGTGTAATAGACTGACGGCTAAAATTATTTAATATGTTTGATAAAGGCCAATGGCTAAATTAGAAATAGGTGAATTTCCATGGCATCAAAAAAAGTTACTTCTTTATTTCAATTTCATTCTAAATAATTACATTTACTAGTGTTTTGGCAGTGAAAACCGACGATAATATTAAGCTAATCGTAACCAAATAGAGAGTTATTATCTATACTAATATTATAAAGAGGATAGATTTGTATTTTTGTATTGAAATAACTACTACTTTGTCGTTTTCAAAATTCTTTCACATTTAAAAAGTTACATTATCCCCAAGTAACATACGCATAACATTTTTTTAATTCCACGCGGACGAAGTCGCGAACGACAGCTAGTTTGTTATAATATCTATGAATTAACTACGATCGAGGACTCTCTTGCATTGAAATGTGATTAGATTTAAGCGCAGTTAATAACTACTATATTAGGTTACTAGCTGTTATGCGCGACTTCGTCCGCGTGGAATTAAACAATATAGCTTATGTTACCCGGGGATAATGTAGCTTTCAAATGGTGAAAGAATTTTTGAAATCGGCCCAGTAGTTCTTGATTTATTTCAATACAAACAAAAATACAAAAATTCAAAAATACAAAGTTTCTCTCTTTATAATATTACTAGCTGTTGTGCGCGACTTCGTCCGCGTGGAATTAAATAATATAGCCTATGTTACTCAGGGATAATATAGCTTTCTAATGGTGAAAGAATTTTTGAAATCGGTCCAGTAGTTCTTGAGTTATTTCAATACAAACAAAAATACAAAAATTCAAATATACAAAGTTTCTCTCTTTATAATATTAGTATAGATTACTATTAAAGCGACTACACTATTTGAGCGGTTGAAATTAATATAATATCATTTCTACGAAGTGAAATAACGTTTTCGTTCAGTATTCCAATAGAACCGCTTTAAAATCGGATCAATGGGTTTTGAAACGAGTATAAAAAAAGTAAAACCGCAGACTTATAAATGAAAACCGGGTTGAAATCGATTTAAAATGTCCACAATTTGCGCCACAAAGTCCGATATGAGTTAAGCCAACTGGGACCAAAAAAAAAAACAAAACAAAATGTTTTACAGACTATTGACAGGAATGTAATCACAGTAGAATAAAACACAAGTTTTATTATTATATGCCCTTGATCCCTGTCGAAATTTTACTACATTCCATGAACCTTTTGCTGGTATCCCCAAATCCATTTCCCCCCATTTTACTTCCTTGTCCCGTCTTTCGTAAACACAAGCGATCACCTGGATACACTGAAATAGCGAAGCAACCGCTGCCCATAGACATCTGCAATAGCAAATGCGTTGCCTACCCTTAATCTTAAAGGAGGAGACGCACGGCTAGAGCATAATTTCTCTTCCTATAAGTCCCCTCCCCCGCCATATACACTTCCCCTTCCCATCATTTCCTTATAAGAATAGGATAGGAAGGAAAAGTGGACTAAAATTAGGCCTCCGGCACAACTTACTTGCTTACGAATTACTTCCATTTCAGGCCAGTCTTCTGTGTGGTCTTAGGATTTCACCGGGCGAGCCGGCGAATTCGTGCGAAAATGTTGAACCGGGCTCTACCACTATCAAAAACTATACTACTTTTCTCTTGCTAAGGTTCTATTATAGTCACTGTAGTGTCTGTTGTCTCTGGGTGTCTCGGGCATCACACAATGTCTGTCGTGACAGATGTCACTCCGTACATGATGTTGCGCGTGTTGAATACGGTTTTATATTTGGTGTAGTGATAGTTGATCTATAATACACCCTAAGTGCTGGAGCGATACAGGTACAATTTGATATTTTAACAGTGGTAGAGCCCGCTTTAAGATCTTCGCACGAATTATCCGGCTCGCCCGGTGAAATACCACGACCACACAGAAGACAGGCGTCAAATGGAAGCAATTCCGTGTTTCGTCTGAAGAGTGTGGTGCCAGAGGACTAATTTTTAATCCGCTTTCCCTTCCTATCCGTTTCCTATAAGGAAATGATAGGAAGAGGAAGTGGATTTTCCGGGGGAGGTAACGCATAGGGAGAGGAATTATCCGCTTGCTATGCGTCTCCATCTCCGAAGATTAAGGGTAGGCAACGCATCTACAATTGTAGATGTCTATGGGCAGCGGTCGCTTCGCTATTTCAGCGAGTTCAGGTAGCCGCTTGCTCGTTTGCCACTTTATAATATAAAAAAAATCGTTTTATTTAATTAATAGAAGTATATCTAGTGTCTATTTTGACTATTTGCAATGATTAGAACTTTCCCAAGGTAACGTGTGCGTTCGTGTTTCGCGAATCATTATGCAAATGGATCAAGGTTGTACTTCTAGCTTTAATACCCGGATTATCATTAATCATAGGCTCAAAATGTTTTAAGGGCAACTATTCAGTCCCTCAAGGACGCTTAGCTTTTTTTCTTTTCGTTGTTACTTTACAGGTGAAAGCTTCGACCTTGATTCCGTATACAATATGAAAGCGTTTTCAATATAACTTTCGATTTTTTTAATAGATTTATAATAATAATATTTACCCGACGCTCTTAGGTGACGGAAAACATTGTGATGCAACCTGCACATATCGAAGAAATTCAAAGATATGTGTATTCACGCAAAATACGCGCTAGTTGTGTAGTTGCGGAAAATGGAGCCCATCATGGGTCGAACCTTACCCTTTTTATGATGTAATATTAAGTCATTAATGAATTCAAGGACGATAATATTGTCAATTTGATTACACACAAGGTTTTTATATACGGACTGCGTTAACACTAAAAGAAAGAAAAAAAGAAAGAAAGAAAAGAAAACACATTTATTGCCACACAGTAAGACAAAAATAAATTAACTTAATATACTAAATAAAGAAAAAAAAAGTAGTAGAAGTAGCTTTAGTTGCAAGCATTCCTTTTAGCCTAACTTATACATAGCTTTTGCCGTTTATTGATCCATTCTATTTTAATTACTGCTTTGCATTCTCTATTTAATATTCGTGCTAATTATAAAACTTGCGGTTGGAAATGCATTAAAATCTACATAAATAATTGAAGAATTTAGTCTTACATATTTACTTTCAATATAGTGTATATCCTTATCCTTATCTTTATCCTTATCGTTATCCTTATCTTATCCTTATCCTTACGTAGTATAAAACAATAACGCTTTTTATGTTTGTCCCTATATATGCTTAAATCGTTAAAATTACGCAACGGATTTTGATGCGTTTTTTTTAATAGATAGAGTGATTCATTAGAAAAGTTTTCATGTATAACACACTAGCGACCCGCCCCGGCTTCAATGCTGATACTAAATACACTACAGAAAAACTATAAACGTTGATTATAAAAGCCATACTAATAACAATTGCACCCGTGCGAAGCCGGGGCGGGTCGCTAGTTATTTAATAAAACCGTAGTACATATTTAATCATTTTTACGTAATTTATAATTAATCTCATTAACCAGATAAGCGAAAATAAAATGATTTTAATTGCAATAATTGACCATCAATAAAGTTTAACCAGGTCATCGTCATAAACTGTTTTTTTGAAATAATATTTATTCTGAGCGTTTGTGAATCGACTTAACTTGTAATTATACTAAGAATTTATTACTGCGTTGTTTTAGATAACGTTCATTGTTCTACGTTGTTTTATTTGTCTGTTTATAAATATAATAATCTACATACTTATTTAGGTTAATGACGCCTTTTAATACAGCAATCGAGTGAGAGAAACGGTGCCTTGTTTTCATCGCCGAATAAAACATATTTATATACCAAAAAATTACATATTCTATATAACTATGTAAAGTCAATCCTGAATAAGCCAGAAACCTCTATAAGCGGGAGTCATTCTCTGGTTCCGACAAGCTACCTCCAAAAGCGAGAAACTCGGATTAGAGATAAACCTCTATAAGAGTCCTATCGCTGTCCTTTGGACTTTCACTCAAGCCTTGTACGCACTAGGATAGTATTTTAGTCGAGTAGCAAGTAGCAAGTATCCAAACAAAGGATTTACTAAC
>QDHC01004247.1:386145-402972 GCA_013186455.1 Papilio dardanus tibullus | reverse complement strand
AATACACATATCTTTGAATTTCTTCGCCGATATGTGCAGACATCACGATGTTTTCCTTCACCTAAGAACGTCGGTAAATATGTACATATGAAAATCGAAAATCACATTGGTACATGGTGGGATTCGAATTCATTCGATTTAATCCTTTACTTATTAAGATAAATCTTTATAATATTCAAAGATATGTGTATTCACGCAAAATACGCGCTAGTCGTGGAGTTGCGGAAAATAGAGCCCATCATGGGTCGAAACCTTTAACCTTTTTTTTATAGATAAGGTTCGGTATTTTCATTGAGATTTTAAGATTTATATTTTTTGTATGTATTGAAATAACTCAATAACTACTGGGCCGATTTCAAAAATTCTCTCACTATTAGAAAGCTACATTATCCCCGAGTAACATAGGCTATATTTTTTAATTCCACACAGACTAAATCGCAAGCAACAGCTATTGTAGGATACACAGAAACGGAAAGTAGATATAGGTAAGTAAGTTTTCATTTATTTAACTGGTCGTTCAAGATCAATTGAAAACTAATTTTAATCTTTATTTACTCGTATACAAAGTATAAAATGATATAAATAATTTCTTGCGATTTCAGGAAAAATAATTAATAATAATATTTAATTTCGCCGTAATGAATAACCGCCGGGAAAAGTTAAGGCTCAAATATTAATGGTTTCTGTCTTATAAGCCGATGATGAATTGCCGTAAGGATCGCCCTCTGACGGCAATTTATCGAAATAAGACGGAAATATACGAATACATTTTGCTATTTCATTATGAAATGTATATGAAACTAGCTGTTGCTCGCGACTTCGTCCGCGTGGAATTAAAAACTACAGCCTATGTGACTCGGGGATAATGTAGCTTTCTATGAGTGAAAGAATTTTTGAAATCGGCCCAGTAGTTCTAGAGTTATTTCAATACTTACAAAAATTAAAAAATACAAAGTTTCTCTCTTTATAATATTAGTATAGATAAATAACTTCGGACTTATAACTCAAAACTACTGGATCTAGGGACTTGACATTTTGAATAGAGGTTACTGTTACTACGTAGGTGTGTACTAAGAAATTATTTTACGAAATTAAACCCCTAACGGTCCGAAATGGGGGTCCAAAGTTTGTATGGAGTAACATGATTTCTTTGTCAGAATTGCATGAAAAATGGAATGAGTCCTCTTCATCACGAATAAAAACTTTGTTTTGTACTTCTTAATTCCATGTATGTATAATTATTTCTTAGATGTAGAAAAACATCGTGATGTCTGCACATATCGGCGAAGAAATTCAAAGATATGTATGAAGTCACGCAAAATACTCGCTAGTCGTGGAGTTGCGGAAAATGAAGGCGATCATGGCTCGAACTACTATTACTAGATGTAGAAAATTTAAAAGTACACCTAACTTACTAAGTATGATTTTTCAATGCCTAGCGTACGAAGTCGTATGCAAAAACTAGTTGGAAATATACTCAGTTTTTTATTATAGAATAAGTATACCTATTAAATCTAATTACCGTAGTTTTTGCCATATGCTGTTTTTCCTAGTCATCGTTATAGAAGCTATACTTTGTAACATTATCCCTGAAGTAATTTATGTATTTAACTTATTATTCTAGAAGTCTCGGATGTAATTTGTTTTTAATTTTACTATTCAAGGTCTTGCTTCTAATATTTTTAGAAAAACACTGTACGACTCTTCCTACTCCTTAATTATATGTACTGTTGTTAGCGACTTCGTCTGCGTGGATTTAAAAGTATTGCGTATTCATCACCGTCACCAGCTTACTATACGTCCCCACTGAGGGGCGCGGAGCCTACCCTAAGGTGGTGATTAGGCCACAATCAACCACGCTGGCCCAGTGCGGGTTGGTCGCTTCACACATAACATTGAACTTCTTCGCCGATATGTGCAGGTTTCGTCACGATGTTTTCTTTCATCGTAAGAGCGTCGGGTAAATATGTACATATGAAATTCGAAAATCGAAAAACAAATTGGTACATGGCGGAATTCGAACTCGGGACCAGCAGATTACAAGTCAAGAGCAAAACCCCTGAGCCATCGACGCTCCTATAGCCTATTACTCGGGGATAATGTAGCTTTGTAATGATGAAAGATTTATTTTAATTTGGCACAGTAGTACTTGAGTTATTTTAATACATACAAAATACAAAGTTTTCCTCTTTATAATATTAGTATAGATGATGCAATTTATGGAAGCCTCATAAATGTCATATAAGAGTGATATTTTAAGATTTTGTTTGTTTGTAAACAGCTCAGATAACGTGATTATGATGCTTATCAACATGAAACTGATTATGTTTTATTAGTGCTACTTTGGCGCCGTTTGGGCGAGTGAATTTATTCGGTTCAAATATAAAAGTGAGTCTATTAAAGAAAACACAAATTACATATACATTTTATTATAATCTACCATTATCAATCATTTCTTGTACAACTTCTTGTAATCTTATTTTAAATTTAAGATCGATGGTCACTGAACTTTTAGACAGATCATCTTTACTCAGATCAGGTACTTCATTCTCATCTGCGAAGAAGAACGGACCCAAGAATAACAAAGTAAGCAATCCAAAATCTAAGCATTCATTAAAATGATCTTCAAATATTTTTCTTGGATACACTTCGTTTATGTCTTCATCAAAGTACTTGAGGTAATTCTTCATTGTTTCATGATACAGGTCCTTTAAGTGGTCTAAATGATTTTTTCGGAACTCCCTGTCTGTGGCTCCGAAGATGAAGTACAAGAAATCTATGATAGGTGAGCCGTATAATATAATTTGGTAGTCGACAGGAACTACTTCTGTTATTTCACCGTCCTGAAAAAGAAAAATAATAGTATGACTCGTGAAGAAATTGTTTGTTTTTTTTTATAGGATAAGGGGGCAAACGAGCAGCGGATCATCTAAGTTAATTGGTCCGACGCCCACGGACATCTGCAATGCCAGAGGAACCACAAATGTGTTGCCGGCCTTTAAATTGTGAAATTAAATGTGAAATTTTATAGAATTTTGATACAATAGATATGAAGTTTTAAATTGATCGTGGAATATCTCATCACCAGCTTCGCCCCACTGAGGGGCGAGGAGTCTACCCTCTAAGGGGTGGATAAAGCTATAGTCAACAACGCTGGCCCAGTGCGGGTTGGTCGACTTTACACATATCTTTGAATTTCTTCGCCGATATGTGCAGGTTGCATCACGATGTTTTCCTTCACCGTGGAATATTTACTGGCACTTAATGTTTTGTGAAACAATAAATAATTACTACGAGATACAGATATTTGAAAGGTCTGTAAATACCTTCATTTTCATCAATATGTTATTCATCCTGTAGTCACCGTGACACAAACTTTTAAACTTTGTTCCATTCCCATTTAAATATTTAATATATTTATCAACTAGTTCAGGATATTTATCTTCCAACTTCTTTCTAGTTTCTTTCTCTAATATTGCTACTGAAGCATCGAACATTTTCTTGCAGAAATCTAAATTTTTATCTTCAAATTTTATAATTTGCTTCAAATTTTTAATCTTCTTTTCGAAGAATTCTGGTCTTCTTCTTTCCATCATTAAACTTAGAGTGTGAAACTTTGCGAGTTGTTGTATGGATAGTTCAGCGAACTTTAGAGGCATCACGTCCATCCTGAAAACTGTTGTAAAACCATCTTTTGATAGATTTTGTAGTATTATAGCTTCAGAGTTACTTTCATAGTAAGATTTGGCTGACCTGTATCTATCTTCTGCAGGTATGGCCGCCTCGTTTTCTAATTCAGTAAATACTTTGCTTACTTCATTATAAAAGAACAGTTCCCTACAGTATATTTCTGATACATCAACTAAATTGAATTCGGGAATCGAATGCTTTATAAATATATTAGTTTCCTTGTCACCGGCTCTCGTTTTCCCTTTAATATCAACTTCGAATAGGGAAGCCATATAATTTCCTCCCTCTGTAGAAATCGACCGACTTAATATTTTATAGTTTAGATAACCTTCTTTGTGAGCAATTCTTTCCAACGACGCCTGAAGGCTGCATGGTAGCTCTTTGCTCGTACAGACTACTTTTGTTGTTTCAAAATCTTGATATTTTTCTTCGACTTGCATTTTAATACACGACTTTTAAAAAGATGAATATTATATCGCGGAGTTCTTACGACATAAAATTATCTCGAATCGCGGAAGACTTTATATCAGTCTGCAATGTTAGGCGTATTCCACAGTGGAACTTTTGATATTTAAGAAAATATATATTTTTTTAATGCCAAGTGGCCACCAGGATTCGCTGAAAAATCCGAAGACCCTTGCCCATATACGTCTGCAATTGCAGATGCGTTGTCTACCCTTAATCTACGATGGAGAAGACGCATAGCAAGAGGATAATATCTCTTCCTATTGTTAAATGATATTAATTCCAAAGAAATAACTACTTCGTTTAAACGATGTTTTGATAAGTTTTATTGTGAAACATAGAAAACTATCTGTAGCTTAAATAGTTTCACGGAATCTTAGCTCAAAGGCACGTTATACGCTCAGAAAGCTCTCTTTATAAAGAAACTAGCTGTTGCTCGCGACTTCGTCCGCGTGGAATTAAATAATATAGCCTATGTTACTCGGGGATAATGTAGCTTTCTAATAGTGAAAGAATTTTTGAAATCGGACTAGTAGTTCTTGCGTTATTTCAATACATACAAAATACAACGTTTCTCTCTTTATAATATTAGTATACACATAGAGTCTTAAAAACAGGTCTATGTAACTATGAGGTATATTTACTTTTTCTTTGTTAATAATTTTCATTGTGAACGACGCTTTAATAAAGTAAAATAAATATTATACAAGCTATACAACTGTTGAGATTACATGACAAACTATACTTTTTAATTACGTTATTTATGTCCAAGTACAAGATAAAAATATCCTTATAATTTTGTTAATAATATTTTAACAAAACTAAGGAAGAAAGGATTTATAATAAACTAGCTGTTGTTCACGACTTCGTTCTCCTGAAATTAATATAGCCTATGTTACTCGGGTATAGTAGAATAACGGTGAAAGAATTTTTGAAATCGGCTCAGTTGTTTTTGATTTATTTCAATACATACAAAAAAACACATTTTCTCTCTTTATTATATTAAGTATAGATATTGAGGTACAAATAAGTAACTGTAATATTCAGAGTCATTATTTTGTAGTCCCTTGTTGTAAACGAATACAAAATCTACATTAAGGGTCTTCCTTAGGGACCATTTAACTACTATAAGTAAGACAATTAACAAAGCATTAAACAAGGGAAAGTTACGATCGATGAAATAATGTATGGATGGATATATGTTCGAAGGTATCTCCGAAACAGCTTAAAGGATCTCGGTGAAATCTTTCACAGATGATAAACATATTATTGAAGAACACATAGGCTACTTGACAAGTTTATTTATCAGAAGGAGTCGCAGGCGACAGCCAGTACTGAATAATATCCCTTAATTATAGAAGATAATAAATTAACTTATTTTGCTGTCTCAGTCTAATAATAAATCACAGTCTTCCTATTCAAATTATCTTTTGTCTGTAATCTCTGTGGAAACAAAATAAGCCCATTAATAACCTAAAATTTACTTCATAACATGTTTATGAAAACATTCAGGCTAAAGAATAATAATAATCTAGTAAAATAATCTAAGAAGTAAGGAAGGGATCAAAAGCTTTTGTATTTTTATGAATTATTTATCCTTATTTTACACTATCATTCAATTACAATAACTAAAAACGTCAAATATCGCAATAGCCGCGGTGTCGGCACAGTATGTACTACTCGATACTTCTATATCAGCCGTCATTTCTGAATTTACCCCTTCAGCATATCTTCTTACACACAATCGATTCATACTTTCTTTGGCCTTCCTCTACCTTTGTATCTAACCACATTCAATTTCATATTTTAAAATATTTGCATTGCTCTTAATTCATTGTAATCCTTACTGTGCTAAATTGTCCAAGGTTCTTCTGAGACGCAAAAAGAATATACAAATAAATGAAAGCTGAAAGATATCTAAATATTTTTATAACTCAATTGACCTGTTTTAAAAACAAATATAAAATTGCTAAAGTAAATCTAAGGCCATTAACTTTTAAAAACATAAATTTAAAGAAGATAAAATGAAGCCTGAATTCAGTAGGTTATTAAGTACTTACTTACTGTCCAAAGGAGGGTAAAGTTATGAGGGAAGAGAAATAGGAATTGATAGGAGTATAATAGAATTAAGGATATTAAAAGAAAGGATAGAGCTTCTAAAATTCCGCTGATATTTAACTACTTCATAATATTTCTGGTTGAAAAAGTTAAAAGTCACCATTACTTACTAAATCGTATTTGATATAATAATATTGTTGTAGAAATCCCTTTTATTGTGATATTATCTTATCTATTTCATTCTAAGTCTTAGCTCTGCAAATACTGCTGTTAAATAATAAACTTCTAAAATTACCAACAGATTATTATTTAAATAAATAGCAAAATCGTAAACAGAATTAATTGCGTCGTAGTTAAAAGAAGGAAATTTCTTAGTGACGTAGTTTCTGCAATCATCATCTCCCTATCCTTGTCCTACTCTCTAGGGTTGGCGCACCAGGATTTTGTCCTCTGCGTTAATCTATGTTCCACTATCTCAGAAATAAAGTTAAATATTAAATTTATTTTATCTTTCCAGATGCTTCAAGCTGCCGACGCCATGGGAATGAATACCTGACGAAACGTAAACGCACAATGTTATCGAATATTTTAATGACCTACGTATACCTAAAATTGGAACAGCAATGCAAAAACATAAAACGAAAACAAAAGAACAAAATGAATCGATGCACCGTGAATTTCATCACAGCAACTATTATTTTAGCCTCACTACCTTATAGCTGTACTCTCAGTTTACCAAGTGGGGACCCAGCTCCGGGTAGATCCCCTGGACCACCTGTCTATGATTTTAATGTACTCAAAGATAAAGAAAATTTGAAATACATTGACGCCGAATTAGAGACTAGTTTAGGCATACCCGTGGAAGAAGCAGCAATCTATGATGAGACAACGACAAACGATATAGAAACAACGACAAAGAGTGAAGTGGTTAGTGTAAGTGAGACGGTGGTAGGTGATGCGTGCGCATACGCAAGGATCCCAAGTGACAGTGGTGATATAGTTACGTTGAGTGAAAGAGATAGTGATGTTAATTTGACGGTCGGCCATGCCGTGTTCGACACTGAAGAACTTGTCAGAGGAGTCATTTATGATGGTAAGTCGTAGATCATAGAAATTTGAAATAATACTTAAGCTCAAATATATTTATAGTAAGATGGTGATAACTAAACACTTCTCTGATAGTTGAAAGATACTGTAAGAAGTAATCTTTCATATATATAGTATGAGTAAACAACAATAGCCAAGTCATTTTAACACAATAATTTTACGAACAATTCAAGGATTTGCATTGTGATAATTATATTTAGTTTGTATAACAATGTTGCAGATCAAATATTGTCTTTTTTCACGTGTTATTTCTACGTCAATGCTTTGTTACTTCATATTATATGACTCGGATGAGGCATTATACGTTTTTCTTCTTGCTTCTCTTTCTATCGATTTTTTTTTATATGCAGAAGACGTTTAAAATACATCATTACTACCTCTATTATATGCAATAATGTAAAGTTGTATGAATACGACAGCTGGAACCACAACGGCCTTTGACGCACCATTGAACACTGAGGGAATTGCTAATGAGCAATCAGTGCACCGGAGAGCAAACGTGTGTTTATTGCATACAAATATTCATTAAACACGGACCAGTGGTTATTTGATAATGATATTAAAGCCTTTATAAATAGTCTAGTACTATGTACCGCCTATACCGACACACATTGGGCCAGCGTGGTTGACCAAGCCAACTCTAACGTAGGTTACGCCTAAGTAGGCTCCGAACCCTTCGGTGAGGACGTATGAGGTTATAATGATAAATGGTCAAGTTTAGTCTAGTTCAATCAAATAAGCAGAGGTGAATAATACTTACGAACATCTTTTCTGAACGTGATAGCCCCAGGGTTTGCTATTGCTACTCACTCTCGGTCTATTTAATGGAGTAATTTAATAACTCTTGTAATAAAGTTACAAATTAAAATTCAGAATAGTTTGATAACTTTCTCTGGTCCCGACAAGCTACCTCCATAAGAGAAAAACTTGGATTAGAGAGAAACCTCTATAAGGGAGATTAGTATTTCAATACCTTGGACTCTCGTTTATCGAAGTTTGTATTTCCAAATTAACTACTACGCAGTTGTTAATGTGTCATTCATCTTAACTCGGACATAAATGTCTACGCTAAGGTCATTCGTTAGTAATCACATAACGATTCTGAGTGTAATAACAGAATCCCTCATTACCAATCCAAGTAGGCTACCCAAAGTACTTTTCGATTGGCGATATTGCTAATGGAATCGACAGAAATGTATGAAACTGACATTGACATTCGATAAGTCATGTGCTTGTCACGTGTGAGATATTTAACGTCATTGTTAGTTCCATTTATTGTTGACCTTCGCTATCGAATCGCTTTGTAGCGGACGTACTTCGGGTAAGCCCCCAGGTAGGCTTAGCTAACATGAATGCTAACGAGTGACCTCATTAATTATACGATTGTGGATTTAACAAGCTGTCGAACGAGAATAGATCCATCTGCATAATACATACGTTGTGTATGAAACATGAACGGATGGTTATTCATAACTAGCTGTTGTGCGCGACGTCGTCTGCGTGGAATTAAATAATATAGCCTATGTTACTCGGGGATAATATAGCTTTCTTATGGTGAAGGAATTTTTGAAATCGGTCCAGTAGTTCGTGAGTTATTTCAATACAAACAAAAATTAAAAAATTCAAAAATACAAAGTTTCTCTCTTTATAACATTAGTATAGATGACAGAAATGTAATTGTGTCAAATTTAAGACTCATTTAACGATGATTTACTGAGTGTTGTGCAATTAGATATACTGTCGAACTTGGATAAACGAGAATCCAAGGGACCGCGATATTTGTCTCTCTTATACAGGTATATATAATCCGAGTTTCTCGCTTGTAGAGGTAGCTCGTCGGGACCAGAGAATGACTCTCACTTAAAGAGGTTTCTTTCTAATCCTAGTTTCTCGCTTATAGAGGTTTCTTACTTATCCAGATTTGACTGAACTTATGTTAATGTATGTACATTATGAAAAAAATAATCTTATTTTACTAATATTAGTCGTATAAATGCGAATATTACGATAAATGGATGGATGAATGAAGATATCTCCTAAACGGATTAAAGCCTTGTACGCACCAGGATATTATTTTAGTCGAGTACTAAGTAGCAAGTATCCGTACAAAGGATTTACAAATCTACTCTACCAAAATGTTGCTGTTCGGACACGTTTAGTTACTAAATTACTACCCTAGTGCGTAGGTTTAGGCTTAAACGAGTCCGAACAGTAGTAAATCCTTTGTTCGCATAAATGCTGCTTGCTACTCGACTTAAGTACTATCCTAGTGCGAACAAGGCTTAACGGATCGTAGTGAAATTTGGCAAAGATGTAGAACATAATCTGGAAACATAGGCTACTTACTGACGAGGTTACGAACAACAGCAAGTCTATACTAATATTATAAAGAGGTTAACTTTGTATTTGTTTATATTGAAATAACTCAAAAACTACTGGGCCAAATTAAAAAATTAGTTCACTCATAGAAAGCTACATTATCCCTGAGTAACATAGGCGTATTTAATTCTACGCGGACGTAGTTGCGAGCGACAGCTAGTCAAATAAACTTCGAGATTTTAAGTTTAACAATATGTCGAAAGATTTGTCGGATCGTTAAGCAGCCGGTAGTTCGTTGGCGCGTCATTGCCTCCGTTAAATTCACTGACCCGATTAATTATTTGATTGTTTTCGCATCGTGTGCCACAACGTCATGAATATTCCAAACCGCTAAGACTTGGGGTCCTTCAAGAAGGGAGCCTATCAATTCCTTAAAGGACGGCAACGCATTTGCGGTTCCTCGAGTGTTGCAAATGTCCATGGGCTTCGAAGATCACCTCGGTGATCCAGACGCTCGTTTGCTCCCTTCTCTTAAAAAAATATATAAAAGTATTATACTAGCTGTTTCTCGCGATATCGTCCGCAAGGTATTAAGAAAACATAACATATACAACTCGGTGAAAATATAGCTTTCTAATTGTAAAAGAACTTTTCAAATCGACTAATTCATGACTGGGTTCAGATTACGAAGATGATGAACAAAAATTTTAAACTCGGCCTACATCTGACGATGTTTACTATTCGACCCATGATAAGCTCCATTTTCCGCAACTCCACGACTAGCGCGTATTTTGCGTGACTTCACACATATCTTCGCCGATATGTGCAGGCATCACGATGTTTTCTTTCACCGTAAGAGGGTCGGGTAAATATGTTTGAAAATCGAAAAACACATTAGTAAATGGCGGGATTCGATGATGTTATATGCATTTAAATATACTAAGTATATGTTTATTCTTGAGAAATATATTTAGGTGAGCAAATAACGTACTTCGTTAATCACAAAATGACTGTTTCGGGATTAACCGAATGATCCTTCAATCCTTGAAATGCTTTTGGCTTATTAAACTGAATTAAACAGATTATGCTAATGGAAGTCTCTTAGGGGTGGTGGTAAGGTGGGGAATCACCCGTTACTTAAATGTCAAAGGCGAAGACAAAGTCAGAACTGCTTTATAACATGGAATTTGCTTTGTATGCAAGTTCGCTAGACAAGCGTTTAGGGACCAACTCTGGCTAATGTTACTTGAAATGTCCTTTTGCAAACTAAAATAATACTTATTTTAATATAATATGAAAGACTAGATGTTGCCCACGACTCCGTCTGCGCGAAACTATAAAAAACCATAGAAAGAAGTACACAGGCCCTCTTATTCCGAAAAAATGTATAAAGTACTGCTATAAACGAGGACCAATAAGTCGTCGATTATACGATACTGGAGGACACTCTGAACTAAATAAGATAGACCAGGGGTCTCAATGGACCGAATTATGTATCATAAGAAGTACCAGGAACGAGGATGTGCTGTATTTTGGAATAAATTTTATGTATGTACCAGTTCCAAACGTAGAAAGTACAACAGTAATAACGCTAATTCTTGTTTGGCAATAAAGCGGATAGGGTTTTATTCCACACTGTGTCCTACATCTGTGCAAAAATGTCCCCAAGATCCGTTAAGTTTCGGAGATACCTTCAAACAAATATTTATTTATTTATTTAACTAGCTTCACATAATTTTTTACACTTACATTTGTCGCCAAACTGCAGAGCAGTTTGATGGCGACAGACCCACTCATTTAAAATGTACAATTATAGTTTATAAGCATAGATATAGTTATAGTTAGTTAGTTACAAGTCCATCCATACATACATCATGATATTAGCATTAGTATTAAGTTTGTATCTAATTGTATATCGATATATCACTAAAAAAAAAACTCTAAGTAGTTGCCTCACTCTATGAACAACACAAAGGAGAGCCAAAATCGAATCTCTTTGATCCTTTATATTGGGTAACAATACATAAGTTTCTTATTGTTATTCGTTCTTACAGTTCTTTGTTATCTGTGGGCTTACCCAACATGCTTTTCGATCGGCGATGTCGCTGATAGAATCTACAAAAATGTATGAAACTGACATTGACATTCGATAACATCATGCGATTGTCACGTGTGAGATATCGAACGTCAATGTCATTTTCATACAAATTTGTCGATTCCGTCAGCGATATCACCGATCGAAAAGCATGTTGATTCGACTTTATTATGAAACTGAAAGATTTGTATTTTTGTATGTCTTGGAATAACTCAAAAACTACTGAACCGATTTTAAAAATTTTTTCACCATTAAAATACTACATTATTTCCGATTAACTTAGGCTATATATTCCAATTCCACGCGGACGAAGTCGCGAGAAACAGCTAGTAATATTAATTATATAAGAAATAATCAACCTGTCTTTTTCCCTACGTAGTATCACGGTATGTGTTTTTCATACATCATATAGGGTTGTTCCTTTTGCATAAAAAAGCAGGATGTTATTATGAGGCTTGCAACATTAAGGGACCATTTAGGGTTGCTATTAAATTTTAAATGAGGCTTCTAAGCAGTTATTTCGCTTGTTAAAATGTTTATTTGTTCCTGTATAGAATTGTCTTCCCCATATAGGTATACATAACGCGACCAGACGTTCAGTTTTGAACGGGACTGTCCCGTTTTACAGTCATGTGTCCCGGTGTCCCCGGAACAATCTCGCGAAAATTTGGATAGTCAAAACCGGGGCGAAAACGTTATCGCTAGCACTTTGTTGACTAGTTTTCTCTATCGCCCTGTAAAGCCTTGTTCGCACCAGGATAGCATTTAAGTCAAGTAGCATTTACCCGATCAAAGGATTTACTACTGTTCGGACTCGTTTAAGCCTAAATCTACGCACTAGAGTATTAATTTAGTAACTAATAGTGTCCGAACAGCACCATTTTAATAGAATAGATTAGTAAATCCTTTGTTCGGATTCTTGCTAAGTACTTGCTACTCGACTAAAATACTATCCTAGTGCGTACAAGGCTTTAAGGACATTCGTCGATAGAATGACAATTTTATTCACGACTTGCAACCTTGATCCTGAAAATACTTGTCCCGTTATGAGTAGAAAAATGGTCACATTATACAGGATGTTTTGTTATCGTTTCATAATCTTTAAAAAAACATAGATATTTAATAACGATATTTACATATGTAATTTGTTATAATACTTTGCGGTGTTTGTAAAAAAATGAAACGACCCTTGTAATTTATGTGCGTTGTGAACAAATTATGATAATAAGCGGCCGCTTGGGTATTCAAAAGTCATTGCCTAATAGCTTTTGTGAATGTAGATTTAGAGATAAAATTATATTTATGAATGTTCCACAGAAAAGACAATACCATTTATTTCAATGTGATATTGTAATTTATTAAGTATAGTTTTCTGTAGGGAATATGTACAAAAACATATTGCTATTTTAGTTTTTTTTAAACAGAATCCGCTTCCGAAACGAGAATCAGTGTTATTACTGTTGTACTTTCTACGTTTGGTACATTCATAAAATTTATTCCAAAATAAAGAACATCCTTTTTCCTGTACTTCATATGATACATAATTTGGACCGATGACACCCCTGATCTATCTTATTTATGATATTGATGCGTTGCCTACCCTTAATCTAAGAAGGAAGAGACGCACAGCAAACTTACAAATAAAATGAAATAATACAATTTTCCCATCTAGTCCTAATATTATAAAGAGAGAAACTATGTATTTTTGTATGTATTGAAATAACTCAAAATCTACTGGGCCGATTTCAAAAATTCTTTCACCATTAGAGAGCTACATTATCCCCGAATAACATAGGCTATATTATTTAATAAGACGCGAACGAAGTCGCGCACAACAGCTAGTTGTTTATATTGATGTAATAAAATATACAATTTATTTAATAACCGAGGTATTTCCAATAGGTTAAAGTAAATAAAGCTTTATTCTTTATACAAATAAAACCATACGCACTCCATCAACGAGAACAAAGGCGCATCTCGACTCGACGGGAACACAATAAGGCTGGTAAATTGGATATCACGCAGCCGCGTGCCTATTTCACGCTTAGACAAATAAAAACTGGCCTATAAGAAATATAACTTAAAATGCTTTTAAAACTAGCAGTTGTGCGTGACTTCGTCCGCGTGTAATTAAATAGTATAGCCTATGTTCCTCGGGGATAATGTAGCTTTCTAATGGTGAAAGAATTTTAGAAATGAGCCCAGTAGTTCTTGAGTTATTTCAATACAAACAAAAATACAAAGTTTCTCCTTTTATAATATTAGTATAGAAGTATAGATATGTTTTTTGCTGTCTCCTTTGGTTCGAATTTAGACAAAACAAAAAATAACTTGTATTCGAATTGGATTACGTCCAAAAACAACGCGTAGAACCTTTAAACGCTTCAACGGGATTGATATTGCCTTACTGACACCAACAAAGGAATAATTATATGAATACGTTCGTAAACTTTTGTAGCATTCTCTACACAGGGAGCAACCCAAAGTATCTTTCGATTAGCGATATCGCTGATGGAATCGAAAAAAATTTATGAACTACGCAATTTTAATTATCAATGATAACTTCCTAATTTGTTTTAAACTACTTATAAGCATAAATTCGCATAAAAAAATTGGTATACATTTAAATATTTATCAATTGTACGGAAAATATACACAATTTTCTGTAAATAAAAAAAAATGTACGCGAAATAGACACAATCTTCTTTAAATAAATAAAAAATGTACGCAAATAGACACAATTTTCTGTAAATAAAAAAATAATTATACGCAAACTTGACACAATTAACTGTAAATATAAAAAATAATTATACGCAAAATAGACACAAATAATTGTAAATAAAAAAATAAGCAAACTAGACACAATTTTCTGTAAATAAAAAAATAATTATACGCATAATAGACACAATTTTCTTTAAATAAAAAAAAGTGAACGCAAAATAGATACAATTTTCTCTGAATATAATAACTAACCTAATCCAACTATGGTAAAAGTTGATCGTGGCTCCACGTTAGTTAAGTTGCATGATTCAGTTCGAAGTTTGTAAAGAATAATAACACGGCTTATTTCGCCACATGATATTCATTCGGCACGCGAACCCCGCGCTCCTTTGACCCCACAACCCCGCGCCAACTTATTTCCACGTCGGAAAAAACTTTGGCCATTATTTTTTGTGTTCGTGGCATATTATAGTTATTAATCATGTGGAATACATTTTCTTATATGTTACATGTGTGTATATCTTAATATTATAAAGAGAGAAACTTTGTATTTTTGCTTGTATTGAAATAACTCAAGAGCTACTGGGTCGATTTCGAAAATTATTTCACCATTAGAAAGCTACATTATCCCCGAGTAACATAGGTTATATTATATAATTCCACTCGGACGAAGTCGGGAACAACAGCTAGTTTTAGAATATAATTATTATTCAGCAAATTAATCATATTAAACACTGTTATTGTTAATTTTTGGTTTTAGATAAATAACAAAACATACTTTTTCGTAATAAATCACTATTCAAAATCTCAAGGCCTCTAAGTAATTTCTGCCAGCATTAGCATATTTCTTGGCCTATTCTTTACATTTAAAAAGCTTTTAACTTAAAGAATAAGAATATAAAACATAAAAATTCATCTCGTTAATGTAAGTCGGAGCAGATTTTAAAGTTCGCAGCGTAAATGTCATTTGTGGCAGCATAGCAATTTGTAATATGGTAACAAGGTTAATACGGACGAGCTTTGCAATGGCAACACTTATGAATAAATGATTTTCTCATTTTAACCCGTTGCGACGGATTTTAACATAAATGTAGATTTAATGTCAAAGATATGAAAATCTTTATGATATATAAAATAAAAAAATGCCTGACATTTTTATCTGTAGGAACCTAGCACCCAATTTGCAAATGTTACGCCAACATTTTCTGGAAGCAATTAGACATTAGGTTTAAAATTTCATTTTTTATAATACAAAGTGGCAAACGAGCAAGTGGCCACCAGGGTTCGCTCAAAATCCAAAGCGACACCTGCCCTATAGACATCTGTAATTGCAGATGCCTCGCCTAACCTTAATCTTCGGAGGAATCGCACAACAAAAGGTTGATACCTGTTTCTATGTGTCAACTACCCCGCCAATCCACTTCCCCTTCCCATAATTTCCTTTAGGGAAATTCTAAGAAGAAAAAGTGGACTAAAATTAGACCTCCGGCACCATACTCGTCAGACGAAATAGCTTCCATTTGACGCCTGTCTTCTGTGTGGTCGTGGAATTTCACCGGGCGAGCCGGACAATTCATACGATCATGTTAAATGTTAAAGCGGGCTCTACCACTGTCGAAAGTGTATCCTAAGTGCCTTAAATGTATCCTAGTTTACAAAAAATGCCTCAGTGTATTCTAGTGTATAAAAAATGCCTTAATTGTATCCTAGTTTAGTTTTGCCGTAAATATTGTAATTTCACGAAAGTAACATCAAAAAAGATGAAAGTAAACGCAAAGGGTTAAACTTGTTTTCTTTACTTGTGTAAAAGATTTTCAAACTTAATTTGTTAACCTTTTAAAATCTAAATCAGTAAGGTCAGTGAATTTTAATTCGTGTTTCATTTAAATTGACCTCCCGGTGTCAGGGCCATAAATTCAAAGGAAAGGTTTTCACGGCCCTTACCAAGGTCATTGATGCTATCTGAAAGGGTTTAGCGACAAAAAGGAGGGATTAACTTTACCCTACCGGACAAAGAAATCCCGGCCACCGGGACAAATAAATGCGGACAAACTATATTAAATAACATGCGACCAATGTTTACCCCACGAGGCAAATCTTTTTGTATTTTCATTTATAATGAAACTAGCGACCGACCCCGGCTTTGCACGGATGCAATATTGATACTAAATACAATACAGAAAAACTGTAAACGTTGTATATAACAGCCATACTAGTAATTGCACCCGTGCGAAGCCGGATCGGGTCGCTAGTTATACATATAAACCTGCCTCTTCGATCACTCTATCTATTATAAAAACGCATCATAATCCATTACGTAGTTTTAAAGATTTAAGCATACATAGAGATATAGGGACAGAGAAAGCGACTTT
>QDHC01004247.1:359641-372143 GCA_013186455.1 Papilio dardanus tibullus | reverse complement strand
TTTTATAGGTAAAGAAACTGAAGTAATTCTTTTTTTTAAACATTGACCTTTCTAAAAATGGCTTAGTTTATCGGATTGGTAGATTTCACATACGCCAGATTATTTTATTCAAGGTAAAGGTTCATCGAAAAAACTTAAACGTTGGCATCAAATTAAGACAATAGTGTTCTAGAAAATGCTACAAAATTCTGTGAACTTATTCATTTAATTATACATTTTTCTTTATTTAAAACGGCTAAAAAGTGATGTCTAATTTTCGGACTAGTTTCGGACTCTTCAGGAGTGCATCATCAGGGCGAGCGTTTATTCGATGGTTTCGGTCGCCGCTCGTCTCGCACTGAAACAAGTCGGTACCTTATTAATTAAACACAGCTTCACTCTCGTTCATTTCGGTGTAGGTACCGACTAGTTTCAGACCCGTCGGGGGTCCTTCATCAGGGTGAGTGGATTATCAGGCTATATTTGCGGTCGCGTCACGACGTCACTGTGTCTTTGAGCCCGCCGCGCGCTGCTCCACAGGGCGGAGGGCGCTGGGGGTGCATCGGTCACTGTTAGCGTCGGCGACGACTAGCTCGAAACCGAGGAGTTGGTGTTATTATTGTAAATGTCATAGTTGGTAACGTCAATGAAAATTACACGTGAGTTATTAGCCGTTTTAAATAAATAAATAATTCCTTTGTTGATGTCAGTAAGTCAATATCAATTCCGTTCAACGTATTCTACGTTCTACGCGTTGTATTTGGAAGTATTCCAATTTGTATAGAAGTTACTTTTTGTTTTGTCTAAATTCGACCCAAAGGAGGCTTGTTCTATTCGTAACTTGAGCAATTGACTTTGTTGAAGTCAATTTTAAGTTAAATGTGTTTCTTGACATGTAACAAATTATAAAACTTTTGTTATTAATACAAATGTACGGATGGATTGATGGATGTTTGTTTGAAGATTGCAGAACAGTTGAAGGGATCTTCTTCTTGGTCATCTACCAAGATCACAATTTGTAAAAACACATAATCAACTTACAAAGTTTATTTTTATTTCAGTCCAGACGAAGTTGGGTTCGACATCTAGTAGGTGATAAATCATTGTGTAGATTTATATATTTTTTGAGTGTATTACCTTAGTCACAAATTAACGATGATGCAGGTGTTTATATTGCAAAGTGGCAAACTTGCAAGCGGCCACCTGGATTCGCTGAAATAGCGAAGCGACCGCTGCCCATAGACATCTGCAATTGCAAATGTGTTGCCTACAATAATCTACGAAGAAGGAGACGCACAGCAAGAGGATAATTCCTCTTCCTATGCGTCCCCTCCCCAACTAAATCCACTGTTGATTGTTTAAAAATCACTTACGTAATCTTAAGCAACTAATTACCCTCTCTGAGTGCGACAATTAGTTAAAATAAAGTTAATTAACCGATACAGAGAACATGTACTCAAGCTTCCGATTTCACCAGCTAATGGAGGCCGCAATTAAACTGCGCTCTGCGGATTATTATTTTACGTTATCTTTTTCTGTTTAAATGCTTTTTTTACTTTTATGTAATGTTATATAATACCGGTAAGACATTGTAAGTAAATTAACCACATTATCACTCCAAGATATTATATTTTCCGACATATTTAAACGCAAATGATTTTTTTTACAAAAGAAATAACTAATAAAAGTTGGTCCGTTCTTATTCCAGCAAGTCACTGCCTGAATATTTTATTTATAATTGGAAGATTTAATTAAAGTACAGCGGAGTTTTGCCTTTAATAAGAAAAATAAAAAAAATCCACTTCGTTTTAATTCACGTCTTGTATTTTTGTTTCTTTAAATCAATTAAGTATCTAACTTTGTTTAATAGGTAATTAAAACGTTTGTTATGAATTGAAGGATGTTTTTTATCGTGACAATAATATATTTAACTAGTTGTTGTTCGCGACTTTGTCATCGTGGAATTAAATAATATAGCCTATGTTACTCGGGGATAATGTAGCTTTCTAATGTTGAAAAAATTTTTGAAATCGGCCCAGTAGTTCTTGAGTTATTTCAATACATAGAAAAATACAAAAATACATTGTTTCTCTCTTTATAATATTAGTATAGATTTAGACTAGCTGTCGATTGGGTCATAAGAAGACATAAGGGAGCTTCAATTCCGCTATTGGATCGCCAAGTTTGGAGAGATTTCTTCGGAGGGGCTGGGTAGCTAGTATACAATAATAGTAAAACTAATGCCCGTAAAACACTAACATGGTTCCACATATCCACACTGATCAATAACTATTTATTTACCCTTGTATATGCGTGTCACTGTCAATTATTTGACACATTTCATGTCATAATGACCTGTATGACCTCTAATACTTGTACGACTTTGTATGAATCAGCTCCTTTTTTTTTCAATTTCCAACGAACCTAATGGCCATTGCAATTAGGAGTCGACCTCAGTCCGGATTGATTACACCGCGCCCTCTAGTGTCATAAAAAATAAACATGAGATCGTTCACATTCAATCATTCAGTGATTATTGATAGATATGATTGATAGACTCTATTTGCTTATCAAGTTATCATTAGCCATCAATGTGGATATGTCATTCATATATTGTAGTTCCCAGGAATTGGATGGGTAGTAGTAGTTTGACCCATGATGGGACTCCATTTTCCGCAACTCCTCGATTAGCGCGTATTTTGCGAGACACATCACACTTATCTTTGAATTTCTTCGCCGATATGTGCAGGTTGCATCACGATGTTTTTATTGTAAATTGAGATTCAAACAGTTTTACTTTTTTCTTTTCACTGTTCTTTTCATTGTAAATTGTTAATAATATAATAAAAGAAAATATGGACGAATAAAGTGCGTATTATTTATTTCCGACTGACCGCTCTCATCGAATTTTAACATGTGTCGTCCTGTGGGAGCCGAATTTTAACATGTAAATATGTATTGTACAATACATATAAAAATCGAAAAATACATTTGTACATGGCGGGATTCGAACTCAAGAGCTAAACCACTGAGCCACCGACGCTCAATTGGTTGGGTATTACATTATTACAAATATGATATGGGCAAATTATTAATACAAGAATAGTTTAAGTTTTAGGGTAAAAGATACAATAATTTTCTTGACGAGCTCTCGCTCGCGACTTCGGCCGGGCGGATTTAAAGAAAAACTTGGTAACTTGCCTATGAGTTCTTCCAGATGATGTCCCATATCTGTACATACCAAGATCAGTTCAGTCGTTTCGAAGATACCTTCAAACAAACTTCCATCGTAACTTTCGCATTTATAAGTAAAATAAACACGGCGAAACCCAAAGTACATTCGCTACAAAGCGATTCGATAGCGAACTGACAATGACGTACATCACAGACGTGACAAGCACATGACTTATCGAATGTTAAAATTTCATACAATTTTCTCGATTCCATCAGCGATATCGCCAAACGAAAAGTGCTCTGGGTAGCCCCCCAACTACTAAACGGCATCCCATTTCATTCATTCACAGTTTATTCCTATCATTCAAAATCATCGCTATCAAACCGGAAGCTATAACTTAAGAATACGAGCACTTCACAACACATACGAGAGGGAAATCCACTAACAAATGTTTTTCATTCATTCTTTCTTTTTTGTTATTGCGATCTGGCAACCAGCCAAGCGCTTTGGCAACGCCGACAAATCTACAATATTCGTTGGAAACTTCAGTATAAGAACTATTTATTAAGATAAATTGACTGGACATGAATAGGCACTTTCGATGAATAGCTTCATAAAGTTACGACTAAATCAGAGCTAATAAAATCTTATTCAATTTTCTTACCACACATCTAAGGGTCAAATCAGTATTGTTATTTTGCAATTATTATTATAGATTAACAACATATCTGTAATTTCGATTATATATGGTCCACGATCGCTTCGGCTTTCCGTCGAATTCAGATGCCCGCTTCCTCGTTTTTTTATACAAAGTGGTAAACGAGCAAGTGGCCACCGGGATTCGCTGAAAAATCCAAAGCGACCCATTCCCATAAACATCTACAATTGCAGATGCGTTGCCTACTCTTAATATACGGAGGAGGAGACGCACAGCAAGAGGATAATACCTCTTCCTATGCGTCCCCTTACCCGGCAATCCACATCCATTCCCATCGTTTCCTTATAAGGAAATGATAGGAAGAGAAAGTGGACTAAAATTAGGTCTTCGACACCACACTCATCAGGCGAAACTCGGAACAGCTTCCATTTGACGCCTGTCTACTGTGTGGTCGTGGTATGTCAGGGCGAGCCGGACGATTCGTGCGAAGATGTTAAAGCGGGCTCTACCACTGTCAAACCTTATAATATAAAAAACATTAGTGGAATTCTGCGGTAAAGATTAAATATGTAGTAACATTACATAAGATTAATGTCCTGCTTTCAATATATTTCACATAAAGTGTTTAGAATGGCTTTCTCAAAGTTTCATGAATAAATCAAACGATCCGATATTACTTTAGCTTCAACGAAAACAAATTAACTCTATTCAAACCCGACATGATGAATGACTTTCCACTTAGAGGAAGGCTTGAGTACTTGAGAGATGATTTGCTACATTTTTCAATTTCTACACATAATTACAGCTTGCGCATTACAGACACATTTTATGTCTACACGAAGGTCCACCGACAGATAAAACCGACACGTAGAAATTGATTGTCAGGCGTAACCGACAAGCATAAACAACAGAGAAAACCGACAAGCGTAACATTTGCTATTAAGTTTGGTCTCACACACGCTAAGGTTTGCCCGAGGACACAATTAAGGTTAAAACCGCCATGCAAGGCCTAATGTGTGTTGCCGTAACATAAGCATGGTGCAAATTCGTGGTGATAATTTTACTACAGCTACTAGGGTTTAAACTGTCGTACACACATCAATTTTAACTGCACAGTCGAATTGTATAGTTTAAACTGAGCATCGGTAGCCGGCCATTACCATTTTGTAAATGTTTTTTATTCAATGTTTTTGTCAAGGTACAATTCGGCAATGTCAAGGTTGACACTCAAGTTTTAAGGTCGAGAGGAAGTAGTGAGGTGAGGCAGCTATCGCGACTTATTTTGCTAAAAGGATTGATAAAGTCTATGCCACACATTGCGCATCGATCCCAGTTTATTACATTCTCTTTATTGAATAAGGCTTTACCATAACTCATAAGGGGAAAGCAATTTTCGTTACTGTAATTACTGACTACATCTAGGAGTTATATTCCTTAATATTTATTGAGTTATATCTATGATAATTGTATTTTTGATAAATTCAATAAAACCTGATGTCTTTATTTTGTTACATTTGGTCTAATTATGTAAATGTTCTTTGTAAAAAGGTTTTTTTATTTCTTTTGCTCGTTTAGATTCCTAGTAACTAATAATTGTTATTATTTAAATAACATACGCATTCGAGACGGGAATAGATAGTTTTTTTATTAGTCTTTTTAATACATTTTGATAAAAAAAATAAAAATAAAATTGAAATAAATCTAAGAGAAATTTTGAGAACCCAAATTCAAATTCAAAAGTTATATTTTAAACTTGCTATTGTTTCTTCGTGCTCGTGGAATTCAAAAATAAATATGTTACCCCTAGTAATGTAGCTTTATAATAGTGAAAGAATTTTTGAAACCGGCCCCGTAGTTTTTGATTTATACAAAAATACAAAGTTTCTAATATTAGTATAGATATAGATCGGAAACCCGATACAAAGTTCTTGATTTCCGAAAGCAGTATATAGCCAATACAAATCTGAACAAGCTCTCATCTCTATGAATAGTGCATGAAAACCCCATCTACCACAAACTTCATTGAATACAATTGACTTTCAATTGCCACTGCCCGTACCTGTACTCGAAAACTAAAGAATATCAAATATTCGAACATCTACTAGATTGCCATAACCTGTGCAAGTGAGAGTTTTTTTTTAATATTATAAAATGACAAACGAGCAAGCGGCCACCTGGATTTGCTAATATAGCGAAGCGACCACTGCCCATAGACATCTGCAATTGCAGTTGCGTTGCCTACCCTTAATCTTCGGAGGAGGAGACCCACAGCAAAAGGATAATTCCTTTTTCTATGCGTCCCCTTCCCATCATTTCTTTATAAGAAAAGGATAAGAAGAGAAAGTGGATTAAAATAAGGGCTCCGGCATTGCACTCTCATCAGACGAAACACGGAATAGCTTTCATTTGACGCCTGTCTTCTGTGTGGTCGTGGTATTTCACCGGGCGAGCCGGACAATTCGTGCGAAGATGTTAAAGCGGGCTCTACCACTGTTAAAAAAGACAAAAGAGTCCGAGGGACCGCGATATTTGTCTTGCTTATATAGATTTCTCTCTAATTCGTGTATCTGGCTTATAGAGGTAGCTCGTCGGGACCAGAGGATGACTCCCGCTTAAAGAGGTTGGACTGTATAACAAACATTCTGATTCTGACGTAAAGAGTTGTATCTGAGGACATCAAAGAGTAACACTTTTCGTAGAATAGATTTCAAAATTACTTTTTTAATTAAAAAAAGTAATTGCACAGAAATTGTAACAGGCAATATAAATGCGGTAAAAATATCTTTACATTTAATCTCTGCTTACATCAATAAAAGGTCGTAATAGCTCTAATCTTGTTTATTATAATTATAGTTTCTATCTTCCCAAGCTGAAGTTTTTAATTAATTAAAAAAGGTTAAGTTAATTGATTTAATTAAAATATATTGAGTAATATAATACACGATTCTCAAAGCGGAATATTAAATCGGATTATAGATCTTCCCTGGTTCCCAGTTAAATTACAACCATATTTGTTATACTTATATTGTAGAACCGAAACACGTTTACTAAAATATTATTATCTCAGTTATTCTAAGTAAAAAAAAAGAGATGGCTGTATATTTTTATATACGTCTTTAAATAGTGGCAACGGTTGTATTTTAGTAGTTTTCGAGTTACTTTAATAGATACAAAGATACAAATCTTTTCTCTTTATAATGTTGAAGATATACATTACAATTACTATGTTACAGCATATTGTATTTTCTTTGTTTAGTTGTCATATATTTATTTTATTACATATTTCATAATATACATTTCTTGCCAAAACATTTGGCTTGTTGCCAATTTATAACAAGAATGAATACATTTTGTTACTGAACCGATGCATTGTTCCTTTTGTAATATATTATTAAATCATTTTCTTTTAGCTCTGAACAAGTTTTTTGGTCTCTAGGCAACTGTATACAATTATCACCTGCAGGTTTTCTGTAGACTTATGTAACCTAATCGTCAAAATAAACGGCGTAAAACTATGTAACTGAAATCAGTTCGAAATTCAGCTACATATTGACATTGTCTATGTAGATACGCCTTCCACATTACCCTATTATACTCTAGAGAGGAGATTCAACCATTATTATGACAAGCAACATTATCCAAGCATTCAACTATAATCCAACGTACATTCGCTTAACGATGCAGTTACAGCGTTTTACGACGTAGATTTGATCCATTAAAAGTACCAAATTACCAGATGTGACATTTTACTTTGTAATGCTCATATGATGCGGCATTTCCTGCAACTCATATTTCATACGGCAAGCGTTTAGGCAACCCATTAAATGTCACTAGTTTTACGGAAATGTGTCATAATTTTTAAATCACTATTTTATAAAATAGGACGCCACTGAATAAAATTTGACAACAAATCTCTGTGATATTTTACTGCCGTACTCAAAGTCATTTAGTGGTTACTAGCGCTTCCTTACTATGGATCTATTATGATAAATCTACACTAAGAGACTTATTGAGTAACGATTAGACGATTCTGAGTGCGACAATAAGACAAGACTTTACCATCGGAAGATATTGCAGTAATGTTTTAGATATTATTATTTTTTTTTAGTTCAAAACAACTATGATTATTACTATATCTCGTTCATCTATACTAATATTATAAAGAAAGAAACTTGGAATTTTTGTATGTATTGAAATAACTCAATAACTAGGCCGATTTCAAAAATTCTTTAACCATTAGAAAGCTACATTATCCCCAAGTAACATAGACTATATTTTTAAGTACCACGCGGACGAAGTCGCGAACAACAGCTAGTATAATATAATTCACAATATATAAGCTATATCTCAAAGTGACGTAGTTACCAGAATACAATACGGTTCGTCATAAACGTTGATTGAGTTAAGACAAAAAAAGACGAATCGAATATCATTTCTGTCGCTAGCAATTTCGACGTAATTTGATTGATTCGTATACTGTCGTATCTGCACATATCGAATTTTTACGTTGTTAAGAGTAACGAGATATTTTCATTTTACAAATGAACTGTATTGTGTTGTTTTTTATGCTCATTCAACGAAAGTATTAGTACATTATTTTAAAAAATTTACTAATATGATAATTCAAACATTTTTTGTGAGAAAAGCAAGCTACATACGCTCAGTTATAACTGTACAGTTTGCTTGCGAGGTTAAAACTGACATTATTATTATTTTTATTTACTAACAACAGTAAAGCATCTTTACAGAATGGATTCAATATATAACACTATATGAAAAATACAAAGTTTAGAATAGTTTCCAATTTTGGGTATTTTACATTTCGACGTCCCCGTCGAATAGTCCGGTAATGTGCTATTACGAGGTTATTGCTGTTATGCCATTTTCGGCATCTACAGACCCTAATACACCTTTGATTTTTTTGCCAGAATTGTCCTACGGATATTTACGGAGATATTATAAAAATATACTTGTTTGTTCACTCACTGTTTAAATAAAAAGATAAACGTTTTTTTGCTCTCCTGTAAAATTTTAATTTTGCGATTACCGGATTATTCGGTTCGGGCGTCGATTTGCTCGTATTACTTGAAATGCAATGTACAAATGTATAGGAAATGTGACATATTACAAAGTAAGACATTATATTTTGCAATTTCATAATTTTATAGCCGAGTTGGTATCATAAAACACAATAATAACCTCGTAAACATTCCTATATCGCGGAGTTATAGACTAAATAGAATGGCATCTAGGTATATCAGAATACTGGCTGTTGTGCGTGCGTAGAAAGAGAAAGATATAGAAATGGCTATAGCGTATACGGTTGAGGGACAAAAAATGCCTTAGGCTACGTCATAGGTATGTTGTAAGTGCATCACTTTACGGTTTTAAACCAATAATATCATGTCATAAGTCTTTGCCTGGGAATTGAAAAAATAGTTCACTGAAAATACGCTTGGAGTGCCACAATATGATACGGCACATTTGTTTGGGTTTTTGAACCCAAGCAAACAAAATCGCATACGGAGAAAGGGACCAAAGATCTATGTCTTTGTCACGTTACGTATATTTCGTATAGATGTGTCTCAGTCACTGTCAGTGCGACATATGACATGTCTCATCTGGTTCTTTTAATCTATGTTTGCGTGACTTCTCTCGCGTTAAATTAAAAATGGCGTAATAGGCGTAATAACAAAGTTCAACTGTTTTGCATTTGTAATATTATTATGGACATTTGCTAGGAAAAACTTGTTCCTTTCTAAGTGCCATTTAAGTCGTTTTTCACACTTCTCTGACAGTTACTAAGTGCTATTACGCTACTCAAAAAGTTTCTACATAAATCATGACTTATTTAGTTAATTCGTTGGATTGTGAAAGTTATAATAAGAAAACAGTTTTGTCTTAGATTTTATTAAAATAAAAGCAGTTTACTTCTAATGGATTTTCTAGAACGTTTTCCTTGCTTTAAGAAATAAATTCAATTTGAAAAATGTATATTCCTTATATTTCTGATATAAAAAACACTGATTAAAATGCTAAACGCATTTATTTTATGAAGTAAACAATGAAAAATAAGAATTAAACTAGATGGCGCTACTTGTATTTTAAAACGCGCTATTAAGATGTCATTTAAATGACGCTAAGTAATTGTCAGTTGCAAATTCCTTTCGTTGATCGCAGAATTCTAAATATGCAAATTCTTAGGAAGTTTTAGATATGAACAATCTTTTTTTACTCGTTTTATTAATGTTTTAACGTCACCTGAAGGGCAATCTGATAATTCTGATTAATTATCCCATTATCCCCGCGTCCGTTAGTACACCATTACTGAACCGACGAAGAATGCCCTCATTAGTTATGACAATTAATTATAGTAATTATTTAAATGTTTAAAATGACTTTTACAAATTCTACAAATATTATGGTCGAACATGGGAACTTTTCTTCCGACAAATAACCATGCTGTTGCCTTTGCCCTTCTGTACGACGTACAAATAATCATGCTGTTGCCATTGCTGTTGCCCTTCGTCACAAGACTATGCGAATCTACAATTCTAGTCTTTAAAGCCTTGTACGCACTAGGATAGTATTTTAGTCGAGTAGCAAGTATCCGAACAAAGGATTTACCAATCTATTATACTAAAATGTTGCTGTTCGGACACGTTTAGTTACTAAATTACTACCCTAGTGCGTAGGTTTTGGCATAAACGAGTCCGAACTGTAGTAAATCCTTTGTTCGGATAAATGCTACTTGCTACTTGACTAAAACACTATCCTGGTGCGAACAAGGCTTAAACGACTTCAAAACAATGACAAAGAGGCTACCCAAGGTATCTTTCGATTGGCGATATCGCCGATTGAATCAACTAAAATATATGAAACTGACAATGATTCGATAAGTCATATGCTTGTCACGTGTGAGATATCGAACGTCATTGTCAGTTCCATACATTTTGTCGTTCGCTATAGAATCGCTTCGTAGCGAATGAACTTCGGATAGCCCCCCAGATTTGTATTCCGTAAGCTGTTACTGAAATCGCATTTAAACTGTTAAAATTGAAAAACTGTTTTAAATATATCCTATGTTACTCGGGGATCAAGTAGCTTTCTAATGGTGAAAAAAAAAATTTTGAAATCTGTCTAGTAGTTCTTGAGTTATTTCAATATATACAAATATACAAATCTTTCCTCCGGTGACGGCACTGACTACTTTCGCACTCGGACCGATTAGCACTCGCCCTGATAGATTCCCGAAGAGTCCGAAACTAGTCGGTGCCGTCATCAGAATACAACACGTAAGTGTTATCTACATTAATTAATATTCCATTAATCAATTCAATTCACGCAAAATACGCGCTAGTCGTGGAGTTGCGGAAAATTAGCTCATCATGGGTCGCACCTTACCTTTTTTATCAATTCAATTAATTAAAACTAAACAACTATGTCACGTGTACGAAATATTGTCGAATCAATATCACTCGGAATAACTATGTCACTATTATGTAACCAATTCGAATGTACACAAATAACTAAAGTTATAGGATCACGTGTTGATTGCAATCACGTTAATTACATTCCAAACATAGCATCCGATAATCACGTTTCTAAACTGACGTTGGTACATAATTATAATCAACTAGCGACCCGCTCTGGCTTCGCACGGGTGCAAAACTGATACTAAATACACTACAGATAAACTGTGAACATTGTATATAACAACCATACTAACAATAATTGAATTCGTGCAAAGCCGGGGCGGTTCGCTATATATATAAACCTTCCTTATGAATCACTCTATCTATTAAAAAAAAGCGCATCAAAATCCGTTGCGTAGTTTTAAAGATTCAAGCATATATAGGGACAAACATAAAAAAGCGTTATTGTTTTATACTATGTAGGGATAAGGATTAGTTCAACAAGGACGTTGATGATGATGAACAGTGAGACGTGCAACTAGTTAGTTAGTAGTTCGACCTATGATGGGCTCCATTTTCCGCAACTCCACAACTAGTCCTTGTTTTGCGTGACTTCACACATATCTTTGAAATTCTTCGACGATATGTGCAGGCATCACGATGTTTTCCTTCACCGTAAGAGGGTCGGGTAAATATGTACATATCAAAATCGAAAAACACATTGGTAGATGGCGGTATTCGAACTCGGGCCCTGCAGATTATAAGTCAAAAGCTAAACTCCTGAGCCACGGCGCTCTTAACTGTGAACTCAACTATTTGTTGGTTCTGTCAGAAAAAATATAAAATAGATATGGACCTTCCACTTATATGGATTTAGGATGTCATAAACAGACGTATTGAGCTATTATAATTTAGTTTTAAGTACTTATACTCAGCCTGTCAGGTAACTTGTCTTTGTCAGTCTATACTCGTATATACAATACATGGTAACGTTACGCAATGTTACGCGACGAACATTGTGGTAGGACGTATTGCTAACGAAATTAACGGATGTAGTGTTACGGAATGCTCGCATTGTAACACTCGTTATTATTTAATGAAAACATGCCTTTAATTAACCAAATTTGAATTCAATTTTCGTAAAAAATGTTCGGAAATTCGGACCGAACCATTATAATTAGAGCTTCGACAACCGGTCAAGTCGTGCAGAAAAAAATACGTTTATAGATGAAAAACAATACGACAGAAAGTTATTTTTTATTAAAGTTAACTTTA
>QDHC01004247.1:331791-341928 GCA_013186455.1 Papilio dardanus tibullus | reverse complement strand
TTAGACTCCGATGATATCTACGATGTTTTAAAAATAAACCAAGACAATATAAGCTCGTTGTGTTTACAAATAAATAGTAACGAGGTCCATTAGTCGACGTCTTGTCGCGTCATTAGATACCTAAGTGCAGTTATTTTTAACTCTCCAATGAATACAATAAAGATTTTTTTGAAAATAAAACATACTATTTAATAGTTATTTAGTTCATCAACAGTTTATGTATTGTTTCAGATTGCGCCGTGCGTCTCCGAGCCCTGAGATCAGGTCGCATCCACTCCGGTCACTTACCGCGCGCGCACGGCTGCCGGCTTCTCATACCCACACCCTCATCCAAGAACTCCCTCCTCATTGAACTTCACAAACTGAACGTGCCTTGCGCCACCGGATATCTAAGATTCTCACCAACATCACCCATCCTATGTGGAAAGCTAGAACAAATATCATACCCAAACAGAAGGTTCTTATACCACTCGTCTTCTAAAAACCCCGAAATCGAACTGCACGGTCGACCTACGTTCGCCGCGATGTTCCGTTTAGTAGACTACTGCCATGATGTTCTACTGACGGCAAGAAACGGCTCGTTCGAGGTCGAACCTACAACAAGAATAACATGTTCCTACCACATACATCTACCTTATGGAAACAGAGTTGCGTTAAGATTACAAATGGGTACAGGCCCAGTAAACAGAAATAATGACATGTCTAACATAATCCACGAAGATATACATGCTAAATGTAAAGGCATGGAATTAACACTTGAAGACGGGGATTCTAAATGGAACCATTGTTCCCAACCTGGAGACCCTTTACGTAGCGTACAAATAGTATCAGAGGGGAACTCAGTAAGGTTAAATATAAGTGTATTAGGAAAGAAGAATACGATGGCGATGTGGTTGAAGGTTTGGTGGATGGATAAAGCTATCGAGGAAGTGATAGGACATTGTGACTATGGCTGGGTGCTGTCGGGGGACTTCTGTGTGACCGCGATGAGGGAGACGAAGAGAGGATGGCGGCAAGCGGAGATGGACTGCATCAGACTGGGGGGACATTTAGCGAGCGTACTCAACGAAAGACAACAACAAATCATGGACCAACTACTTTTAAACGCGTAAGTTTTTAATTATAATGATCTAGTTTGGATGGAAGGAAATTGCTGGCTGCGAAGCATAGGACTGTATATTGTGGAAAGCATTGTCTAGCAGTGGACAACAGGCTGATTATGATGATAGTAGATATCCTAACCACAGAATAATGTAACCAAGTTGTTAAATTTTATACGATAGTCATTTGTTCTAGCTTTCATTAGCTCAACCCACTGGGGAAAGACTGAACGTGTTGGCAAAAGTTTTAAAGATAACAGCTTCCACGCCGGTCTGCAGCTACCGTAAAACTTTCAAATGCATTTAATATTTAATATAAAACTTATTACTGAAGAAAATGCTTTTACAAATGAGAATAAACAAAGGAAGATTGAGAAGACGATAGTTTTACAACGAGAATATTTTAGTACACATTTTTGTAGAAGTCACTGCTAGTTTGTGGTAAAAGGGTATTTTATGTTATAGGCCTGGGAGTGGAATGGACGATGTATACTGGATAGGAGCCACGGATGCTGTACACGAGGGAGAGTTCAGATGGTCTGATGGACTGCCATTTTCTTATGCACGTAAGTTTTATTTTGGTACCATAGAGAAATCACAGGATATCTGTTAGTCTCGAATGACATGAGCACAAAATATTAATAGAGAGTAATTAAACAGAGAGAAGAAACAAACAAAAAGAGATGAATTGAGAACCTCCTTCTTTTTGAAAGTAGGTTGAAAACAAAGTCTCCTTTTTTATTTTAAAATGGTATGGTCTTTCAGCATTAGAAACTCAAGGTGACTTAGTTATATCGTTAGTCTGGATTTATTATTAGATTTTGTAATTGTATTAGATTTAATTAAGCCTATGTTCATGATTCAATTTCCATCAGCAATATCTAAGGTAACCTCTTCGTCGCTAAATAAGCCTAGTCTAGACTGCGTGGCGACAAAATATATTTATTAAATGTCTCATTTACATATATTTATTACAATCTGAAATAAATCCAATCACCATGAAATAAAGTCTAAATTTATAAGAAGCTTAATTACACTTTTAGCTTCAGTAGGAGTTAAGCTATTCATCTGCGAGTAATTAATTAATTCTTACAAATGGCCGCCACGAATTTGAACATCATTTGCTCGCCTAATTAACAGTCACAAAGTCGATTGGAACTTTTTTTCGTAGATTTCTTTTCAAATGAACTGGAAAAAAATGTAGAGTTGTCAGTGGAACTTTTTAATTAATTGAAAATGTTTATTTAAAAAGATAATTTAAATGTAGGCAGACAATTTTAACTAAACTTGTACTAAACATCGGGTAAAAAAACACAAATTGTAACTTGGTTTATTAATAATATCTATCAACATATCGTTCGTAAAAACGGGATTCTCACTACGATATAGCTGATTGAGCTCCCGATATTTCTATACCTACCAAATAATATCTACCATAACCATCTTATATTATTGGATAGATTTAATTGAATTCTTCCTTTACTAGTTAAAGTTTTGAACTAATTTCATAAGAAGTTCACCACTAAACTGTAAGTGGCAATTACCGACTCGGTGTACACGTCACTCACAGACGCGGCTTTTGGAATGCCTCCAAAATACACTACACAGAACTACTGAAAACTTAATATTAGTATGAGCTAAATATAATTATAACTAGCTGTTGTGCGCGACTTTGTATTATTTATTAAATAATATAGCCTTTGTTACTCGGGGATAATGTAGCTTTCTAATGGTGAAAGATTTTTTGAAATCGGCCCAGTAGTTCTTGAGTTATTTCATTACATACAAAGATACAAAGTTTCTCTCTTCATAATATTAGTATAGATAAGTTCGTTTAAAGGTTAAGGATATAGGCACAGATAATATAATTCTATACACCATCCCGTACAAAGAAATTAAACCATCACGGATACTGGCAATTGAACTGGCTATCCAAAAACATCTCTCATCATCATCATCCTGCATACTTCCTACTCCATACTTCCATATCAGCCGCCCCTTTTAATTCACCCCTTTTTAGCTTTTCTTTCACGCAATCCTTTTCACGAATACTTTTTATTCTTTCCTGCTTTAAAAAATATCCCCCTATATATCCGAAAAGACAGTAGATCCTTTTCGAATATGAAGTTTTAAGAAGCAAGTAATGATTTTTTAAAGATCATGCTTTTTTGTTTTCGAGTTGTATCAAACTAACCCATAAGTGTCTTTCAATCTATCGATAATTCCGAGAATATCGATATATCGTTACCCCATCCCTAGTGTCGACATAATCTTGCGGTTTGCGGTTTCCCCGTGGCTGTAACTTGTTGAGTTGAGCTTTACGAAGTGTTGAATGAACTTTGAATACGCGAAACATTTACTTTAAATGTTTCAAGTCACTTCGTGTAACTTAAACCTAGTTAAAGCTACATACCGCCCTATTCCGAAAAAAATGTATAAAGTACTGCGATAAACGAGGAACCAGGAACAAGGATGTTCTGTATTTTGGAATAAATTTTAAGAATATACCAGTACCAAAAGTACAACAGTATTAACGCTGATTCTCGTTTCGGAATAAAGCGGATTAAGTTTTAGATAATTATGTTTTACTTCTTTTAATTTAACACTTTCAGTGCCAACAGGCATAGCGAGTTCGTTATCATATAGAAGAAAATTATAGCATGCAACATGCTTTTGTTGACGAAGGAAATGCTTTTAATCACTTCGCTGTCCGTACTGCAAGAGCAGCAAGGACGGCTTCGTGTGGGGAATATGGTCTCAGACAAGACTATCCACTAAGCCCTGCGGTGTTCCTCCGTCGCCTGACCGGGGCTTGGCATCTACGTTAGTTTATCCACGACCCGGCTAGAAAGGCCCTTTATTAGGGGCTCGACAAACATGCAACTTGTTAACCTGTTTATACTTAGCACTAGTAGTTAGTAATTCGACCCATGATGGGCTCCATTTTCCGCAACTCCACGACTAGCGCGTATTTTGCGTGACTTCACACGTATCTTTGAATTACTTCGTCGATATGTGCAGGCATCACGATGTTTTCCTTCACCGTAAGAGCGTCGGGTAAATGTACATATGAAAATCGAAAAACACATTGGTACATGGCGGAATTCGAACTCGGGACTTGCAGTTTAAAACTCAGCACTATTGTGCTTTATAAATATTAATTAACTGAAAATAAGAAACACTGACACCTTTATTGCTTTTATACTGCAAAGGTTATTAAACCAGTGTTCTTTACTTGTAACAAATGAAATCTGTGAACACACGCAGCCGAAGTAAATTACTTAAAATATTCAACACAATTACACCCGAGAGACTCGTTTGCTAACGTTCTTTAAAGAAATATTTTCTTCATTCAAAGTTTCATACTCAAATGCTTGATATCCCTGGAGTGTGTGAAAATAATTACATAGTTTAAAGTCAAAAATTAATAACAAAATATAGTAATACTACATATCTATAGCAATATTTTAAAGAGCAAAACTTTGTATTTTTGTATGTATTGAAATAACTCAAGCACTACTGAGCTGATTTCAAATATTTGCTGTTCTTAGCGACTTCGTCCGCATGGAATTAAAAATACAGCCTATACTTGGGGATAATATAATGGTGAATATTTTTTGAATTCGCTCCAGTAGTCCTTGAGTTATTTCTCTCTTCATAATATTAGTAAAGATGTACTGTTCTGTCTGTCTTTATATCCCTAGAACGATTGCTTATATCATAAGTTTGACATTGGCATATGTCAATTAGATCTTTTTAACTCATGTATGGATGCAGTAAATTGTGTCATGACATCAACATAACTTCTTCTAAGTACCTAATATTCTAAATAACAGGTTGAAACCTTTAACATATAAGTTTTTTTAATTTAAAGGTAACTTCAAAGCTCCGCCGAAACAACTTCCATTATGTTAATTAAATTTACAATATTCAGGACAACTTCCGAGTTTAATTAAATTTTGAAATTGTAAAAGAGATTCATTAGGGAATAACATTAATTATAATTTCTACGAACGAGTAATTAATTGAAGGTTTATAATGAAAATTTTCTGTCAGTGGATATCAAATGGTATATCTATAATTATCAGTAAAGATAGCTAGGGGAGGCCTACGTCCAGCACTGGACGACAATGAGCTGAAGATGACGATAGCTAACAAAACATGATTACTTCTAAGAATGTTACTGTCAACTAAGAATGTTATTCACAAACCACCAAAAGGTTGAAAGTCATTGCTCTATTATAATTAACCTCGAGCGCGAAAAATTATAAAGAAAAAGACCTATTGGTAGTAAATTACACTTTCTCTTCACTAGATTGGTTCCCCGGTTGGCGCAAGCACAGCAGTCAGCCGAACGACGACGGTACTTCGGGCCAGGACTGCGTGGAGGCACGGCGGGACTTCCCTCCGCGCCCGCCGCCGCGCCGCCCTACCTACATGTGGAACGACAGAGCCTGCCACGAGCACAACTACTACGTCTGCGAACGACCCTCCGTTGATGGTTTGTACTCTAAAGGACCTTTATATCACGTGCAGATGTTTAGTCGATTAACCATGTCGATTTAACGCTTAGAGTTTCACTTTCTGCTCCTTAAAACTAAGCAAATAAGTTAGAGTATTGTTAAGTGTTTATATAAATCACATCTTAACTAAATTATTGTACCTGAAGCATCAACTATTACGTGTCTGGTAATTGAATTTGATACTCCCTCTTGACCTTTATAAAATGACCCGTTAGGTAACAGTATCGTTTAACACACATTGTTTACGACCTCGTCCCGAAGAGCAGTTGTCTAACAAGCGTCCAACTGGACTGTGACGTCATATATCGCCTTTTACGTCTCCTGATTACTTGGCAACGGCATCTGGCCTCGTTACCAGTAAACAAACACTTGGCAACTCTTGGCAACGTTTGGCAACGCTTGGCAAACTATCTGGTCAATCACTTGCCAAATAAAATTAAGTTAGCCTAGATTTAGAAGGCTTAGCGTAATCCTTGAAACGTCTTAGTAACTTGCTACATTTTTTGTTAAGTAGAACGCAAGTTTGGTTGCTTTTTTGCTACATTTTTTCTTTCAGGTAACACTTTTTGGTAGACATTTCTAATCCATCATCGGCTTTATGTAAGCTTGAAATATTACTTTGAAGATAAACGTAAAAGATACTTATTTCAACACCTAACAAATGAAGGTAATTTACAATCCCTTTGTAGTCTTACGTACGGAATCCGTATCTATGTATAGTTGCTAACAACTTTATATTAAATGTTTTATACTTTCAACGAAGACATTACTTTCATTATCAACATAATCTACGCTAATGAAGACAAAGGTTTTTGGTTCAGTGTATAAAAATCTTGGTACATTTTTTAATAATTTTACAACCTGAAAGGGCAGGGCTACAAGCACTAATCTAGACTTTTGCTTCGGGATCGGCAAACATTGAAACAATCATGTTAACTGTGTAAAAGCACTGTTATCACTATACTGTAATTTTTAATAACTTAAAGCAGTACCGTTCGTAGTTTTGTTACACACATTAAATAGGTTAGATGGCACTCCTTGTATACACTAGGATAGTATTTTAGTCGAGTAGCAAGTAGCAAGTATCCGAACAAAGTATTTACCAATCTATTCTACTAAAATGTTGCTGTTCGGACACGTTTAGTTACTAAATGACTACCCTAGTGCGTTGTTTTAGGCTTAAACCAGTCCGAACAGTAGTAAATCCTGTGTTCGGATAAATGCTACTTGCTCGACTAAAATACTATCCTGGTGCGAACTAGGCTTAACATAATCAAATGTATCTATATTTTAATTTTACCTACACATTGAAAGAAGACATAAACTAATCAATAAAGAGATATTGGCAGGATAAATCCCAACTGAAATAATAGCACGAAGTATAAAATTGATTCAGTAAAATCTCTATAAAATATACAAACAATACCATACTTTAAAAGCGGTATATCAAACTTATAAAAGACAACTTCAGCCACATCGCACCTAATAAAAGCTTCACACGTCCACTCTAGGGACGGAAAATTTTAAATTAGTGAAAAATAGTCTTTATTGCTATACAAAGAAGAGTTATTATTCTATGCTATAGACAGGGACTTTAAATGGACGGTACATTGTTTGGAAACTGTGGTCTGGACACGTATAGACGTGCCACCTCAACGACCGACTGTGAACTTTAATGAAATTGCATTATTTTATGAAAATACTTTATTAAAAGAGAAAAGAAACTTGTCGGTTATGATTTTTGATATGAAAATTGAACTTAAAATAAAACTTTTCATGAAAGAATTAAACGAAAAAGAAGAGTTTTGAAACACATAGACACAGATTATTATAAAATTGTTTATTGTCACGGTAATTGTAAAAACAATGCTATATCAAATAAATCTGGGTATTACTCGAAGTATCGATTGGCGATGTTGCTGATGGAATCGATAAAAATGCATGAAACTGACAATGACATAAGTCATGTGCTTGTCGCGTGTGAGATATCGAACATCATTGTTAGTTCCATACATTTTTGATGTTCGCTATCGAAACGCTTTGCAGCGCAAATTGGGTAAACCCCGTTCTTCCCGTTCCTACAATTCAATTCTAAAACTATAACTACGTTAAACCACACTCAATTCTCTCTCGTGTCTCCTATTCTCTCCAAAAAGAGACATTCAACATCACCTATAAAGAGTACTTACCACTAAAACACATAATCACTGTAAAGTAGTGGACACATGTTCATTAGGCGAGGTAACATAAGGGGCACAAGCCCCGACACACTCGAGGTCATCCCTCTATAAACATTTAATGGCTGGCAACTCGCTCTGATTACGTCGAGCGCCACCTAGCGCTCGTAAACCATAATTACTTGGTCAACCTCTTGGCATTGAACACGTTTGTCGTTATAGGTTAGAACTTGTTGGAAATAGTAAAAATTATCTAGAATGGTCCTTCGGGTCTTTGAGAGAACAGGACTTCTTCCTTATCACGGTTTGACATTTAAAGATCGCCTGATACTAATGTTTAATAATTCTTTTCTTTTAAATAAAAAGAAACAGCCAACAAGAAGAATGAAAATTGGTTACAACTAAAACATTTTTTTGATATGCCAAAAACATTTAAATACAAAAGTAACCATACCTCTTCATTCTTAATCGTCTTTCAACAAAGTATGCATGAGATGTAAAGGTATTCTCTCAGAGAATCGTGCCTCGCTAAGCCCGGTGTCAACAGAAGCGTTGCATTCCAACAGACGCCATCTTGGATTCACGGCGTCTCTTCAAATGTGACAATGCTATGAATTCTTAAACACGATGTGAAATGTAAACCACGAGGTTGTGTTTGTTTATTCATTTCAGTTGAATATTAGTAGCGTTTTTACAACAACAAGAGATTGTAAAAATGTTGCGGACTTAAATCTTTAAAACTATTTATTACAACAAATGCGTACAATATAATTGATTGATTTTTAAGCCGAATAAAACCGAAGCTTTATAAAATATTACGCTATCATCAGCAATCCGGCTTAAAAGGACAAAAAAATCACATGATTCTTATTCTAGATGCATACACGGCGTCAAAGATCCAGTGCAACGAGACGATAGTGCTGACACACAGTCAGCCGCATGCTATAGTGTCGAGCCCTGGCTTTCCACGCGCCTACCCGGACGACGTAGACTGCGTGGCTGATGTGCGTGGGCCCCCGGCGCATACGCTGCGACTTCACTTCGAAGAACTGCTCACGGAACACGAACCACAGTAAGTTTTACTTGTATATGAAACTCCTGAATATATAACGTCATGATCTCCTCGCCCTTGTTCTACTTTGTGTGAGTTTCAGGGTTTTCTCTTGTCTGATCTAGCTTCCGTTATTTCAATCTTCACTTTTATAACACTTGTCTCATTCAGAATCGTTTATTTGTTGCTAAAGGAGCCTTTTAGGGCAAATTTCTCGCATTAAATGTAGACCACTTGAATCTGTGAGAGGAATTAACAGATTCTTTTGATAGTGTCAGGTTTGTTGGACATAGTCCTTTCCCAATGCCTTCCACAAAATGCGGACCTCCATGCGGTGCGGTTTAAAAGAATACAACTTTGAAGATTCAACGTCTACAACATTTCAGAATGATGTAACACACGTTACATCGTACACGTTCTATCGTATATAGTGCAGATCGTTTTTCAGCCACTACAGAGGCGTTTCGGAGGCTTTATCAGCACAAATCTCTGAGCTGCCGATTCGGCACAATTTATTGCTTGCAAAGTTCCCTCGCGCGTTGTGACCTGATCCCAACTTATCTGCAAGATTTGTTACTGTGTTTGTCATGATATTGGTATTTTAAGTTGGATAAGTTCCCTATAACATAACTTCCAGAATACATATTAAGTTACACTCAAAAATATACTATGTATAGTCAAATGTCCAAGGGACCGCGGTATACGTCTCGCTTATAGACGTATTTCTCTAATCCGAGGTTCTCGCTTATGAAGGTAGCTTGTCGGGACCATAGAATGACTTTCGCTTATTGAGGCTCGACTGTAAGTATATATGAGTTGATGACGTATTCAATGGTCATAAAATGATCACTACTATCGTACTTAGTTCCAATTTCCTCTGTCATTTGAAATTGGACCATTATTTAGAATGTTACCAGGAAAAAAGTGAATTAAGGAATTACGGGGTCTTTAGTATGGTATGTAAATGGTTAGTTGGTACTGCGACAAACAAAATCTTTAGATTTTATGTCTCCCACTATTGACCTCGAGGCAAAGTAATGAAAAGGTCCAAAACAGCGTACTTGGATTTAATTTCATGACAATGGGTTCATATCGAATTATTATTACCACTTCTTTCCATTTGGATATTCGCCCATGTTATTTTATATAAAACTAGCTGTTGTGCGCGACTTCGTCCGTGTGGAATTAAATAATATAGCCTATGTTACTCAGGGATAATATAGTTTTCTAATGGTGAAAGAATTTTTGACATCGGTCCAGTAGTTCTTGAGTTATTTCAATACAAA